>JASANB010005640.1:0-87838 GCA_030248155.1 Sabatieria punctata
GCTACAAGATAAAAAATAGATTAATTGAATTGAACCATAGCGATTTCTTTGAGCTTAAACAGCGAAAATCGCGAGATGATGAAAGTGCAGAGTAGTATCAACGTAAAGAAGCATTCCTTTGCAACTAGATTAGTTAGCAATTGGAATCTGTTTACGGAAGATCAGGTCGCTGCTCATTCGGTAAGCATATTTAAAGGCAAAATATCAATTAGTAATCGAGGATGGCGGTTTGCGTAAAGGCACTGCCAGCAAACCGCTTTGCACTGGAGGTTCTATTTTGTCCTGGTCGCCATTCTATAAACATGTTCTGTTACTAACAAGTGCAATAAGCTTTTATTATTATATTTTACATGGAAATTTTTTGAAGTCCTGGGTTTAACAGCAAAAACACAACAATCTATAAAAAATGGAAAAACAATTGAAAAAATGCATAATTGAAATTTTCTGCGGTTCCGTAATTTAATTGAAATTGCAATTATAATTGAAATTAATGGAAAACAATTTCCATTAATTAAATTTAGTTTAATTGAAATTAAGAACTCTATCCATAATTGAAATTCAAATTTCATAGCCTTACATCACTATTGGCTTCTCTGCAGTGAACCGATTTCAGCTGATGTCGGCTTTCGGGGTTTATCAGTTGGAGCGAAGTACAGCAAAGAGCATAACGAATCTGCTACCAAAGCATTTCAAGAATACATAGGACGGAGAAAGTACACCAAATTTAACAAGACCCAGTTGAACAAGGCATTGCAAGTAGGAAAAGCACAGATAGAAGTTGGCGGAGAAACATTTGCATTGAAACCGATGAACCTCTACCGGCTGAACACAGACTCGCTCCACCTCAGCAGACTGCTAAAGGTGGCATCTATTCAAGTCAGGGAAGTTGAGATCAAAAGCGAAACCAAGTTTGTTCTGCCAGAGAGAATTCATGAGTGTCCAGGTAAGATTAGCTTAGTTCAAGCAGTAGAAGATTGTACAATTGTGTCTGTTGTTGCAATTTACAGCTAGCAAAAGTAAGTCTACTGGATTGAAAGCTTCAATGAATCAAGTGACCTAATTATTTCACAATTCCAGACTATGATGTTGATAATGTTGATAGACAATGACAATGATGAGGAGAAGGAGCAGGAGGAAGAGCAGGAGGAGGAGCAGGAGTAGCAGGAGCATCATTAGGAGGAGGAGGAGCAGGATGAGGAGGAGGAGGAGGAGCAGGAGGAGGAGCAGGAGGAGCAGGATGAGGAGAAAGAGGTGGAGGAGCAGGAGCACCAGGAAAAGGAGCAGGAGGAGCAGGAAGAGGAGCAGGAACAGCTGCAGGAGGAGGAGGAGCAGGAGGAGGAGGAGGAGCAGGAGGAGGAGGAGGAGCAGGAGGAGCAGGACAAGGAGAAAGAGGTGGAGGAGCAGGAGCAGCAGGAAAAGGAGCAGGAGGAGCAGGAGCAGCTGCAGGAGGAGTAGGAGGAGGAGGAGGAGGAAGAGGAGCAGGAGGAGCAGGAGCAGGAGCAGGAGCATGATTAGGAGGAGGAGGAGGAGCAGTATGAGGAGGAGGAGCAGGAGCAGGAGCAGGAGAAGCAGGATGCACAGGAGGAGGAGGAGGGGCAGGCAGAGCAGGAGGAGGAGGAGGTCAAGGAGGAGCAGGAGGAGGAGGGGTGGAGGAGAATAAGGACGAGAACATGGAGGAGAAAGAGGCAGAGGAGGCAGAGCAGGAGGAGGACATATTAGTTAATAGTCTAGACATAGTCTGGAATTGTGAATAGGCAAAAATGAAGTCATTAACAAAGGCTGAGAAACCAGGAAAACAGTCTGCTCCAGTAAGTGAGCAGAATTCTATGATTATGGAGAAAACCTATATCCGATACTGCAACAACCCCTATGGCTTGTGCCTGCCTGTCTGGTGGGATTATGACAAGAACGCCAGTAAAGATGCATTCATATATTTTCCACTGTTAAAAGTGGACACACGTAAATTGAAAGTGCTCTCAACACCAGTTAATTACAAAGTGAAACTGCCTGTTACAATGAGGAATAACTGTTACAAGAAAAGACTGCAGTACTTCCTAAGCACAATACAAGGCAGAAAAATCCAAACCTACCAACTCTGGCCGCTACATCTAAACAGTCTTCAGTTGTCATGGTCTGGTGAACCTCTCATCGCCAATATAAGCTTTGAGGGACCTAAACGCAGCAAAGTGCAACAGAGAGTAGTCAACTTTTACATAACTGCTGACTCAAAGCAGACCGCAGAAAGATTTGTCAAGCTGCTGCAGTACGGCCCCTGGGCCTTGAATTATCTTCAGATTCGTTACAGCATGCTGGCCCAGAAGGTGCAGAGCAGAAAGATAGCGATCGCCTTCAGCACAGTGTCAAAGACTGACTTCTTTACCGAGCTTCAAAACAAGCTCAAATCTACTAATCAGTACTACCTAACTTCACGTGACTACAGAAGACTATGTCAGGAAGTGTCTCAGAATGTGCGGGCTACCCAGATCAGCACAGGAAACTACATTGGTGTCAAAGACCAGATCGATTTGACCCAGTTCATCATGAATAAGTTGAAGGATGCTGAGTTTGTGGTTACAGAAGCATCTTCAGACGTTTGGCGCTCAACATTTTGGGATACGAGCTGGACCAAACCTGACAAGCTGGTCAAACTACTAAAGAATTTCAATCGCACCACAGAGGCTGGCAAGGAAAGATTCCATGTAGACAAGCGTCAAGTAGAGAAGTACGATGAAGAGAATAATGCTAATGGCAAAACGGTGCATGACATGGAGTCAGCTGGAGGAAGCGTTGGATATGGTACTCTTTCAGTGGGCGCCAACTATGCTGGGTCCCATGGCTTTGGAGAAAGTGTGAACAAATCAACCAAAGCTGGAGATAACAGTACTTATAATGTGGACAAAGCTACCCTCAACAACCTGCTTGACAGCTGGGGCGGCTCATATGAGTGGTCTGGACTGAAATACAAGTTGAAGCCCATGAAGCTTCATAGAATCAATAAAAACAAAATCACTTCTAAAGACACATTTTCGATCATGCTCAGAAACACCAGAGATGTGACTGTGGAGAGTGCTTTGGCGCTGAATACGGTTTTGCCTGGCGAAAACGACTGCATAGGTCATTTGTGATTGGTTGGGTTGTGTATTAGTACTATACTGTTTATTTTAGGTGAACCCGAGTACACAACCACAAGCACAACCACCACAACCACCACTCCACCTTCTACATCAAAGCGTAATCACTGACAACTACAGCAATTTTCCACCTATAAGACCAGGTCTTATAACCGGAAATGCCTAAATTTGGAACCGTTTTTGCATCAGTTATGAAACCCACTCAGGTGTTATAGGTGGAAAATCTATATTTTGCAATTAAAACTCGATTCGCTGCATGAAAAGTATAAAATACATATACATTTAACATGCATTTTGCGAGAAAGCAAACTTAGCTGTAAGGGAAGGCATACATGTAACAGGTCATCCGCCGATGGGGGGAGGGGGGTTGGGGGGGTCTGGCGCCGGCCGGGGGGGTCTGAGCCAAAATTTTGGGGGAGGGGGGTGGGCACTAAAAAACGCTCAAAAATTGAGAAAAATTGCAATTTTTGGCCTAGAAATCGCCAAAAATCGCTAATTTGGGCTGAAATACAGCTAAAAAGTGCTGTTTTGCAGGCGATTTTGGCAATTTTTGTGTGTGGAAGTGTAAAAAATTGCAAAAATTTGCTCGAAAATTTACTTGCCAGAAAAATCGGAGGGGGGGGGTCGGTGAAATCGTCTCGGGGGGGGGTCTGGCCTAAGTCGGGTGGGGGGCAGACCCCCCAGACCCCCCCTGTTACATGTATGAGGGAAGGTGTTCAAGCAACTTGGTTTGCGGGTCCAGTGGTCATCGAAATATGTTAAGAGTCAGTCTCTGATCAGATCGAGTCAGAGTATTCAGACCCAAAATTGAAAGTTTGGTGTAAAGGGCTGTAAGTTGGAGGGCTAACAAGTATCGATAGGTTATATAACCACCGCAAAGGATTTCCCGATTTGACGCTCTACGCTCCATTTGGAGGCCCTATTGTAGTACTTGTATTTGTTGTTGGGGCGTCCTAAACTTTCTTCAGGGGTGAGGGATTGACCTTTCTAACTAGCTCGGTAACCACAACTTTCCCTTAGTACATTATGAAGTCTAGTAAATGAACTTGGTCAGAAAATCACTAATTTTAGCTTAAAATCCAATTAAAAGGCGTTCGGTAACCGAATTTGACGTTTTCGCGATTGATTGAAATTCAAGGAAATCTATGATTTTTGCAGCTTTTTTCTCATTTTATATTTGTTTTAGCTCTTAAAACGCTATTCGAATGCTTAAAATTGCGAATTTTAGCCGTTTATTTAATATACTTGTCATGACAACAGCCAAAACTTCCCGTCCCAAGCCCTCTAAGGCTAACCCTGCTTTATGCACAGTTTGCTATATTCAGTCAATCTTAGATAGATCTGCGTTTGAATGTTTACTGAGATACGGTAATTGCACTCTGATCAATGGAATGGGTGCAATGCTAAATACCAAGAAATAACTGTTTAACTCCATTTACAGGCAGTCTTCTACCAACCCTCCATTCTCTTTCTTTCAGCTGTTCCCTTTGCCTTTCTGATCAGTGGCGGTTTTGATGATGAAGCAGTGAGATCGATGGAAGTGTATTACCCAGACAATCCACACAAAAACTCCCTGGTCAAAGCTCAACTGCCTCAGGCCAGACAATTCCACACTTCTGAGTTCGTGAATGGAACTGTCTACATCATCGGAGGATATGATGGAAACAGTGGCCTGAAGAGTGTGCTCACCTTTGACCCCTCAACCCACCGACTCTCCAGTACTCTTGACATGCAACAACATCGAAGGAATCATGCCGGCACTGTTCTGGGTGGAATCATCTATGTCTGTGGTGGACGATACAACGACGGAGGTAGATGGAAACAATTGTCATCGTGTGAGCGGTTGCACCAAAACAACTGGCACTCAACTGCCTCGATGGTAACTCAGAGAGAAGAACTGGCATTGGTGGCAGTTGAGGGACAGATCTACGCCATCGGAGGGAGGAATAATAGAGCAACTCTGAGTACAGTGGAGAGCTACTCTCCAACGTCAAATTCTTGGACAGCCATCGCTTCCATGCATACAAAACGAACGGCTCACTCAGCCACAGTGCTTAATGACCACGTCTATGTGTGTGGTGGAACTGGACTCTCCTCATGTGAGCGCTACGACCCAGTCAGCAACACTTGGACTCAAATCCCATCAATGCATAAGAACAGATATTACTTCAGTTTGCTATCAGATGGGACTCGACTGTTTGCTGTTGGTGGTGGATTCACAGATACACAGAAAACAGTGGAGGTGTTCGATCCAAACACAAATAGATGGACTCTACTCAAACAACAGCTTGTACATAAAAGAATAGGTAGTTCGGCTGTGGTCATCAGTCTGTGAGTTTGTGTAGAGAGACTGATCTGTTCCATAAAACTAATTAATAAACTCTGTGAAAAGGCTACCAATTGCTGCCGAGGCTCCGATTTCTGACAATATTCTTGCTGCAACACATAAATTGCTTTCAGCACAGCTCATAATTATTTCTCGATTCTCGGTGCCTCAGAATGTTTTCGTTGGAAAATTAACGGCTAAAAATAGGTAATTTATGTTATTTTCCAGATAAAAATGGAGTTTTGAGATGGATAATAGGCTAGACTGACTCAAAACTGTTATATAAACAATAGAAAATACAAAATTTGACAACCTAAAACAAAGGCAAACTGTCATACGAAAACTTGCATATAGTACATATTGATGGAGCCTGTCAGGGACTGTTTCATGCCTGTTTTGTGATTCCTGAAGATTCAGGAAGGCGCTAGAAGGCGTTAGGAATCATAAAACCAGGCTAAGATACTCAGAACTTGAGCAGGAGTTTATTCCGCGAATTTGGAAAAAAACGAAAAAAAAAACTGAATAAAACAGGTCGAGGTTTTTTTCGAAAAAATAACCATCCCTGGTTTAAAATATAAAATAGTACAAAAACTCCCTAATTATCCTCAGGGAGTGCCGCCCAAAGGGGGGTCCAAAATTTCAAAAGTTTCAGGAGCATTTTTTCGTTTTCAGAGTTCAACGGTGCCGAATTGACTAGATCGAGTTGTCTCCCCGCTTTCGGGAAGGCCCAATCACGCGCGCGCGCAATAGAATATATTTCAGGCGAATTTTTTATCGCGAATGACAGCTGTCAAAATCAGCTCCCAAATCAGAATAAGCATGCATGGCCGGGCCCGATTTAAAGCCGCATATGAAGGTTGCCGTCGCAAGCGCTATTGAATTAGGCTTGTTTTGGTGCTGCAACTAAAAGCAAATTATACGGCCAGCCGAGATGAACGCCTGCAAAGCTAAACGAAAGTCCTGGCCTGGTCCATTGGATTTAAGCCAGTCCTCTGAACACCCTGCCACCGCTGAACCGAACCCCCTCTCCCCACTCAATGGGTGTCATCTCTCGCTAAAGAGAAAAGGATATGTGATGAAACGATTTAGCAAGGCTAAATACTTTTATCGATTGAGTGGAGAACGTATGTTTTGCTGTCTTTTGTCAGTTTTAGATTGATCTCCTTTGACTTTAGTACTGTCGGATGAAGACATATCTGAACCTGTACCGTTGGCCCCTATTAATGAGCTACAAGACATTCAGACCCCTTCTCTTGTCACTTCGAGCCCATTCAGTGACTTAAAGGTCAATTACGAATCAAGCTTTAGCCTTGAGTAAGAGCAATGCTGTTTTTAGATGGACTTAAAGTCTAGCATATCACGCTCTTCGTTTTGCGGATCTTTTGATTTAGAGCCTGAAGGCACCTTATGGACCGAATTTGCTGGACCAACACCAAACATGGCAGCAGGTCGGCACACTGCGCAGGTAACTTACAACTCGGCTAATTTCCAAACCGTTGTCAGTTGGGTTACGGACACTAAAACTCTGCCTGAGGAGTAAATCACTATTATCGGCATCATTGTATAGACAGTTTGATGTGGTATACGAATCCAGATCACGCATTGTTTTCGTAGTCAAACCAATTTTCAGAACCGAACATCCATATCAAGTGGCAGTCAATTTCTCACTGTCTTCCCATTGTCAGTTTCCAAGTCAGATGGTCACATATCAAACCATCTTGCAGACAACAAGAAAGGTATGTCTGTACAATCAAACAAACAAACATAGAGGTACATAGTACATACATGTAACAGCTCCGGGCCGACCTGGGGTGTTGGGGGTAGGGGGTTTTCCTCAGTTGGGGGCTCGAGGGGGGTTTCGCCCAGAGGGGGTCCCAAATTTCAAAAAACTCCAAAACACCTGGAAATGCGTTTTAGCACGTACTTTTCAGTAAGGACGCTAAAAATCACTATTTTAAGCTGCCAAATAGCGTTTTAGAGCTAAAAACAAGCAAAAAATGACAAAGAGGGCTTCCAAAAACTACTGTTTCCCAGTTAATTTATTTTCTAATTAACTTGCTATTAACTTGCTTGTAACTGTCAGGAATTATATTTACTAGCTATTTACTTGCTAGACACAGCAATTTCAAATTAAATTTGTTATTAACTTGCTATTTGCTAGAAATTTGCTATCTATTTGCTATCAATTTGCTAGAATTTGCTACAAATTTTTCGTTCAACCAAATGATGCCTTCGAGATTTTCCGGTTATAAGACCACCGTAGTTATTATAAGATCATGGTCTTCAAAAGGGCTTGAAAAGTGACCTATTTGGCCATTTTCCTATTTGTCTTAGAAGTGGAAAACTCCGGTACCGTTTAAAATCAAAACTATACATTGTATCTCAGTTTCGATGAGCTGAACAAGCAACAGCAGCAAAAGAAGCACAGAGGCAAGAATTTTCTCTAAATTTTTCCCTGACATGAACACATTCAGTGTCGTGTGAGTGCGTGCATGAGTGCGTATTTGCTTAAGCGTTTTAGGTGCGAGTGATATTATCATAGAGCGGTGTGTCCACAAGACTGTCACCCCTCTGGTGTAAAACATCCTTGCTGTAACTGGCAGGTTAGCGAGACTGGTCCGCTACCGGCCAGTGTGGGTGTAATTGTACCTCTTCTGCGTGTAGCCGTTTGTTACTCTTTCTAATTGTTATTAAAAGACGGCCGTCCTTACTGCTCTCATGGCTTGTTAGCACCGTGCTGCAAATCGAACTACAACTCACGCGCCAACTACAACCACTCGTGCCCACCGTGTCACTGGCGACGCTAGTCAATTCGCAGCTGTCGGTCACTACAATTTTTCGCCACCTACTGCCAAGCCATCGGGTGATGTTTGGACACTGCGTATCATCGCCGTATCCTGTACTTATCGCGATCTGGTGCGGTCTGGATACTGTGCCTAAATCGCGCCGTCATCCATCACAACCGCCGATCGCTGCTGCCTGTTATCACCAACGGGGCCGACGCAAGACCGGGACGCCGATCAAAGCCGACCCAGCGCTGTAGTCAAAGGGTATCGTTTATTGGGACGCCGATATACGCAACCAGCGACTAGCGCACGACAATCAGCCAGCCAGCCGGTCAACGCCAAATTCAAAAAGTGGTAACGAACAAAAGTGGCAATGACTGATCGGGAGCAACGGCAGAATCCAGGACCAGCCCACCCGGTGCAGAGGGAAGCAAGAAGGGCCTGGAACATCCCAGACGTCCAACCATTCTGGCCTGTCGGTAGTCCAGAACCAAGGTCATGGACCAACTTCATATCGGAGATGGAGTTGTGGATCGAGCAACAAGAGATGAAGGAGGGCGTTCACATGACAGACCATGAGCTCAACAGCGCCATCACCAGTCGCCTCGGGCCTCAGGCGTTCGAGAGATTCAGGGACAGTGTTGGCCTGGATCGAGCAACAACAACACACCATGACTACAAAGAAGCGCTCAGTAAGCTGTTCAAAGTGAAACGGTCTGCAGTCAGAGCCTACAAAGAGTTCACCTCCATCAGACAGCTACCTGGAGAAACAACAACAGAGCTGCTCTGCCGCCTCAGGCGGGCAGCCACTGAGTGCGATTTGCAGAACAAGCCCATCAATTACTTCATCGCTCTCCAATTGGTGTGTGCTATTGGAAGCACATATACAGCCGTGCAGGAAACGTTGCTGAGCCGTGCCGCGCCAGATCTCGGTGAGTTTACCAACCTCCTGCAAGCTGCTGAAACTGCCAAAGCAGATCAAGCTGCCATCGACGATAATGCAACAATCATGGCGATTGTTGCTGCCGCGCAGAAACAGAAGCCAGGACAGCAGGCAAACAAGAAGAAATAGTGGGGATCATCAGGCCAGGGTTCTGTTGGGAGGAACCCGCAAACCTACGGGTATGCCTACGGGTGCTGGCCACACCCCCACAAGCAGCAGTCAAGCTCTCGGTATGCAGTTGGCCAACAGTGTGGAAACTGTGGCTATGAGCGACACACCAGCCTGGATCAGTGTCCAGCGCGCAATCGAGTGTGCCAATTCTGCAAGAAGAAGGGGCATTTCCAAAGCGTTTGCAGGAAGAAAACCCGTCAGGCAAACGTTTCACGCAAGTCAGTGGGGTCCGTTTCCATTGGTGCAGTGCAGCATGCGTTCCAGCTGAGGGTTCAAGTCCAGCCATTGGGACAGCTGCCTCAACCAATCACCTGTGCTGTGGATAGCCAGGCTGACATCTCGGGACTACCAGAGCCGCTCATTCAGTCACTCTTTCCTGAGTTGAGGACCACACCCACTGATTGTCGCCTTCGCAATTTTGACTGCTCACATGTCAACGCTGACCTGCAGACTTTCCCGTGCAAAGTCATTCATGGCAATCGGTCAGCCCAAGCCCTGTTCTACGTCCTGCCAGCTCAATGTAGTCCTGTTTTGGGAAAGGACTGCATCCAAGCATTGGACCTGCAACTCTCGGGTGGAGATTTGTCAGTGAAGACGATCACAGGGGCATCTCAGGGTCTTCAGTCGAGGCATCAACCATCCTCCAGTCAGGGTTCAAGTGCAAAAGGCCAGACTTACAAAACGCTCATTGGAGAACGCTATCCGGCTCTGCTCAGTCCAGAAATGGGTCTAATACCTGACTTGGAGCACCACATCGAGCTAGAAGCTGACATGAAGCCCTATGAGTGCAAGGTGCGTTCAATTCCAGTCTACCGCCAAGAAGGTGCCCTGAAAGCCATTCAGGAGTTGGCAGATCTGGGAATTTGGACAAAAGTTGATCGTTCTACAGTGGTCAATCCCATGGTGGCCGCAGACAAACCTGATGGATCAGTGCGGGTCACCACTGACCTCACTCGCCTCAATCGCTTTGTGAGACCAGTGCGTTTTCCACTTCCAAACATTCGGGATGTCCATCAGCGCCTAGCCAAATCTACTGTGTACAGCAGCCTTGACCTGGTCAAGTTCTACCACAACATCGCACTACATGAAGACAGCAAGCCACTCACTGCTACCATCACTCCGTTGGGACTGTTCCAGTACAACAGACTTCCAATGGGACTGTGCGATGCTGGCGCTGTTGCTCAGAAGTTCATTTCTGAGTTGCTTGGAAACATTCCTGGGTGCATTCCCTATGTGGATGACATTATCGTGCATGCTCCAGACAAAGACACTCACGAAAAAATTCTTCACCGGGTTTTGGACAGCCTGGAAAAGGCAAACCTTCGTCTCAACATTAAGAAGTGTCGTTTCGCCCAGTCAGAGATCAAGTTTCTGGGTCGGGTGGTGTCACATGGAAGCATCAAACCTGCCAAGGAGAATCTGCAGCCAATCGCGAATTTCCCGGTGCCATCCAACACCAAGGAGGTCCAGCGATTTCTGGGTATGCTCAACTACCAGTCAGAGTATATTCCAGAGCTGCACCAACTGGCAGAGCCACTGAGAGCACTCACAAGAAAAGCGCCGAGCAAGGCAGGGAAGACAAGCAAGCAGTTTGTCAAATTCACCTGGGGCGAGAAACAACAAGAAGCTTTCAACAAGCTGAAAGAGGCTGTCTCCAAGGATCTGCAATTGGCATTGTTTGATCCGAACAGGCAGACCATCTTGACCACTGATGCAAGTGACTGTGGGATTGGTGCTACCCTCAGCCAGATTCAGCCTGATGGGACTGAACGACCAATCGCCTATGGAAGTCACACACTTGATGAGCGCCAGCGCAACTACTCAGCCAGTGAGCGAGAAGCCCTCGCAGCCATGTACTTCGCTGAGTATTGGGAGAAGTTTCTGCTGGGCCGCCACTTCATTCTCAAGACTGACCACCAAGCGCTCACCTCCTTGCTCAAGCAGTACGGCAATGGCAGGAAGAGTGGGAAGTTTGAGCGTTGGTTCGAACGCCTAAGTGTCTTCAACTACACTGTGCAGCACACACCAGGCAGATCCAACGTTGTGGCGGATGCCCTCAGCCGAATCCCTGAGTCAAAACGAGCCAAGACTGCAACCACCGGCGTGCCAGACCCGTTTGTCAAGGCACTACATGCTGTGACAGAGCAAATCAAGGGACCAACGTGGTCAAGCCTCCAGAAGCTCACAGCCAAGGATTCCATGCTGCAGCAGGTTATCAAACACCTCAAAGCCAGCACCCCCAAGGACCGGTTGCCAGCAGTGCTCAATCCCTACAAGTCTGTGTGGGACCAATTGACTCTAGAGGATGGATGCGTGTCAAGAGAAGGCCGGGTTGTCGCACCTCAGCAGTTGTGGCAAACGATTCTCCAACTTGCACACAAGGGCCACCCTGGCATCGACCGCATGAAACGCCTGCTTCGCACCTGCTACTGGTGGCCTGGTATGGACAAACAGGCTACCCACACTGTCAAGTCATGCCAGCCGTGCGAACAGAGCTCCAAGTCTACCCCCAAGGTCAAGCAGCCTGTCCAGGAGCGACCAAGACCTACCAGACCCTGGTCAGAGCTTGCAATTGACATCACTGGCCGTTTTGCTAATGCGCCAGAGGGAAGAGGATACTGCGTAGTCCTGATCGACTACATGTCAAGCTTTCCTGAAGTGCTGTGGACAGAGGACACCACTAGCACCACCATCATCAATTGGCTGAAGGAATTGTTCGCAAGGTATGGACACCCTGCTCAAATCCTCAGTGACAACGGTCCTCAGTTTGTGAGCCATGAGTTCGTCAATTTTTTGACCAGCAGAGGCATCAAACACCTATGCATCACGCCATACAGCCCCGAGCGTAATGGCCTAGTGGAGCGGTTCAATGGGACGCTGAAAGGTGTTGTGGAAACACTACCACCCAACCCCAGCCGCCATGTGTGGGATGCAGCGATGCTCGATTTCTTAGCCACCTACCACGCAAATCCTGGCAATTGTAGCCAGAGTCCTGCCGAACTCATGTTTGGAAGACAAGCACGTTTGCCATTCCAGTTCACTCAACCAGTCATTCAACCAATGCCTGCTGCCGCGAAACCTACACTTCAGCCACAAGACTCTCCAGTGGACCGACGGCTTATTGGAAAGCTGTACCACCCAGGTCCATTTCGGAAGGGGGAGAAGGTTCGTGTGCGAAGACCAGCAGCGCAAATTCGCAAGGGACAGTCACCCTACACCAAGCCACTGCTAATCGTGGAAGTCTTGGGTTTCTGGACCTATCGCTTGGAAGATGGCCAAGTAGTCAATGCTCGCAGGTGCAAACGCCATTATGCCAGTCCCACCGCATCCCAAGATGAGGATTACGTGCAGCGACCTAACGGCCCGGCCAGAGGTCATGGGACTCCACGTGCTAGAACGCCACCGCAGCAGCTGACTCCTCGGTCAGCCACACCATTCTACACGCTGCCACAGCAACGCTACAATTTGTGAGACCGGCAGAAGATTAAGGCTCCGAGACGCCTGATTGATGATCTGTGATATGTTGCTGTGTGCTCTTAGTTCACTCTCTTGGTACCTGCCGGCAACATCACCCTCTCATTTCGAGGAGGGGGGTGGTGTCGTGTGAGTGCGTGTATGAGTGCGTATTTGCTTAAGCGTTTTAGGTGTGAGTGATATTATCATAGAGCGGTGTATCCACAAAGATGTCACCCCTCTGGTGTAAAACATCTCTGCTATAACTGGCAGGTTAGCGAGACTGGTCCACTACCGGCCAGTGCGTGTGTGTAATTGCACCTCTTCTGCGTGTAGCCATTTGTTACTATTTCTAACTGTGATTAAAAGACGGCCGTCCTTACTGCTCTCATGGCTTGTTAGCACCGTGCTGCAAATCGAGCCACACTCACGCGCCAACTACAACCACTCTGCCCACCGTGTCATTCAGTAGTTTTCTATTTGCCGAATCTACTGTCAGCCTAGAGACTGTTTTTTGTTTATATTTTGGTTTAGCCTTTTTTTTGTTTTTAGGGGGGGGTAAAACAATATGGGGTAAAAATATTTGTTGGAAAAATGGGGGCGGGGGGGGGGGGGAAAGATAGGGCAGTGTAAATTTATTTAAAATTTGGAGCAAATTCTTACAAATTTTTACAAAAATAAAAAATATTGTTTTTTTTTGGGGGGGGGGGGGTGTTTGAAAATTTTTTTTAGTGTTTTTTTTTTTTTATTATTTTTAATTATTTGTTTTTTGTGTAGGGAAAAACACTATCAGACAGTAGACTGGAAAATGTTGGCGAACCTGAGAAACAGCAGAATATGCAACTCGCCCGTTCATCCGAGTCCGGTGTGTGGCAATGGGATCAATATGAAGTCTGTCATATTCTTTGGTTGTTAATTCATTCCAGCTCTTACCTGTTCTTTCAGCTTGGCCTGTCATTGGACACTGAAGACTCTCGCTCAGAGATTGCCGATCCACTAATGAACACGGAGGATTTGGCCGAATATGACTGGGACCTGGAGCAACTAGAGTGTGCACAGGAAATACTCTCTCCCATCATTCGGCTAGCTGGAATTAGCTGTCACCTGCTGCAACAACATCCCATCAAACAGAGGTGCAAAATAAGAGTTGGTTTGGTTGACTGATATGTTTCAGCTTTGTCTTGCACCACAACAAAACTGATCTTCTACAATCCACTCTTCAAAGCCATTCTTGCGGCACCGGTGAAGCTGCAGTGCAGCAAGCCAAAATCAGGTGACCAACTTGTGCTTCTACAACCGAATTAATCGGCTCGTGCTGAGCTCGGTAGTACTGTTATCTTACTTACTCTGAATTTACAAATTTAAATTTAAATTCAATATTTCTTTCTTTTACTACCAAACAGTTTCCATTCAACTGATTTTTCTTATACTACCTGTTTTACTAGGATATTTCTATTCATTAGGTGGAATTTCGCATAAATTATGCCACTATTAATTTATGTTATCGGAAAAATCCATTGCCTGTTTTTTTTTCAGTTTCTTTTGTTTTTGCCAGATTTTTCCTAAATCGCGCAGAAAACTCTAGCCCGAGTTCTGACTATCCTAGACCGGTTTTATGATTCCTAACGCTTTCTAGCGCCTTCCTCAGTCTTTTCAGACCAGAAATACACTTGTTACATAGATATAAATCACGAAACTGGCATGAACCAGTATATGACAGGCTCCATCAATAAACTCTACTGTATATGTTAATTTTCTTAGAGCAGTTTGCATTTTTGTTTTACCATGCCAAATTTGGTCTTTTCTGTTGTTTTTCTAACAGTTCTGAGTCAGTCACGCCTATTGTACATCGCAAAAGTCAATTAAGTCTTTTTTTAATAGAAAAAGTAAATTAAATAATTTTACGTTGAGTTTCTTCCGCGATTTATGTATATTTCGACCCTTAGGAAAAGGTGTTTTTTTTCGGGTAATACGAAAAACACACCTCACTTCCCTGGTAAATTCAAAAAAATGAGCGGTTTTTTGCGAATAACATCTTTAGGAGGCCTAGGAGCGACTTGGGCTGGGCCTCCGACCAAAGTCGTTGACAAGGTCGAGCTGCGGCCCGGGGCGACCCTAATCTGTGCTACGTTTACTCTGAACACTAATTTGTGTAACATAAAAATGAACTTTTCCCTTATTTGCAAAGAAAATGAAATATCTACAAAATTCAAATCTAAAGTCTTTGGCGTCTCTAATGATGTTTTTACGGTGTTGTTTTTCGGAAAAACACACCTCACACCCCTCACACCTAACACAGTCAGGCACTTAACGCCGTTTATGGTACCGGTTCCTTATATGGTACCGTCACCATGTATGGTACCGGTACCATATATCGTCGCCACTATGGTAACGAGCCAAGTAACAAAATGAAAAAATGGAGTTAAGTGCGAAAAACTATAGCTAAAGCACCTAAAAACGTTTTGGCGAAGGAACAAAGTTGAAATTCGCTCTGTGTCAGGAGATACAACTATGTAATCAGAGGCATGTGCATGGACATCATCAGGTGATCCTGGTAAAATGAGCCAAGTGCTTTGAGCTTTTCCTGTTAGCTGACTTAATTTGACACAAGTGACACATGCGGAATGTTTTGCACACCGATTATGTACTTGTATTTTAGGTAAAAAATATTTAAACTGATACTGAAGCTAATTCACAAAAATGCAACAAATATTTAAAAGGCGATTTTCCCGATTTCGACGTTCTGTTACTTGGCTCGTTTTACCATAGTGGCGACGATATGGTACCACCACAGACCTCGAACGTGGGGGTACCATATATGGTACATAAACGGCGTTAAGTGCCTGACTGTAATAGTTGGTAGTTCCGAGATAGTAAAATTTCCATTTTACTATTGACGCATTTTCTTAATTTTAATTTCAATTTTGGTTTACTATTGGCTCGTAATCCTACTACTGATACTCTTATTTTTACTAGTATTTTGCTACAAGTACAGTACCGCAAGTATTACTATTTTTGTGTTGCTATACAATAGTAACATAACAGTGCTTAGTAGACAATCTGAAGACTGTAGATGAGTTGCAGAAAAATGAGTTGGTTCAAACGTCTGCTCAAGTGCCTTGGATGCGGTTGGTTCGTGCAACTGTCGCTACTGGCCGTTGCACTCGGGATCAGCATCTTCACTTTCCACTCACAATAATTCTCACTCACCTTTAGTCCTTCTCTGGTGTTGTCACGTACTGGGCTCAACTTCAATGCTTCTGATAAACTTGCCTGCACTGAACCCTAAAATAAGCTGACCGACGGAAAGGAGCCACCTCGACTATTTAGTCACAAATATCAAACCATTCACAAAACATTGCTAAACTGGCTTTTAAAGTGCACAAGTAATTCTTATGAGAAACCACAGCAGGAATGAAAAGAGAAATCTAAACTTGGCTTTTTTTACACATTGCCAAGCGATAAGTGTTCTAATTTAGAGAAGTAAGAGACACTGGGATGGGTAGTAACCGGTTTAGCGACGTCTCAAATAAAAAAGCGGTTGACACCTACCGTTGGAAGGTGAAAAGTGACTGCAATTGCGCGCTGCCTACACAATCAGCCCTGTTTAAGATCAATATGCGCAATAACTTTTTCCTCGCGTATATTGTTGTCTGCTGTCGTAAGTTTGTTTTCTTTCTGTCAGGTAATTAGCAAGGCCGACTTTGTTAGATGATTAGATTAGGTAGACATAATTTAAGGCACTGAAATACTTTATCAAAGTAGATCTATTCAAAATAGCGTCCAAATCTACCAAAAAACTCCAAATAGCGTGTTTATTCCAATAAACCAACCATTCCAACAAGCCGCGCCCTTCATAAACCACGTGTCTAGAGCATTCTGAAACAAATAAGCCGCGCCCTTCAATAAATCACGTATCTAGAGCATTCTGAAACAAATAAGCCGCGCCCTTCATAAACCACGTGTCTAGAGCATTCTGAAACAAATAAGCCGCGCCCTTCAATAAACCACGTGTCTAGAGCATTCTGAAACAAATATGCCGCGCCCTTCAATAAATCACGTATCTAGAGCATTCTGAAACAAATAAGCCGCACCCTCCAATAAACCACGTGTCTAGAGCATTCTGAAACAAATATGCCGCGCCCTTCAATAAATCACGTATCTAGAGCATTCTGAAACAAATAAGCCGCGCCCTTCAATAAACCACGTATCTAGAGCATTCTGAAACAAATAAGCCGCACCCTCCAATAAACCATGTGTCTAGAGCATTCTGAAACAATTAGGCCGCACCCTCCAATAAGCCGCGGATGTTGTAAATATGCTGTGAAATGTGATTATGAAACCAACAGTAAATAAAACTTATTGGTGCGAAGAAGATTTCAGATTTCTTGCCCACCACCCAAAGACGTCCAGCTGTCAAGACAGATTTGCACTTTTCGCTGCGAAAAAAGCGACAGGACGAGTCCTATAACCATTTTTCTTTGCCAAACACCGCTCGCCATCTCTAACCACATTTCAGGGTGGCTCTATGCACGCAAAGCTGCATCGACGCTTTCACAAAAAAGTTCAAGTACAACACAAGAATTGCCTTTCTGGGAAGTTTGTGGACAATGACCTTGAAGAATAATCAGAATTCTGAGGCCTTCATTGAGGCCGCTGAGCTGTTCACAGCCGATCTGCTACCTAGATTTTGCCAGTCGGTTTTCCTTTTCTATTTCCCCTCAACAATTTACAGTTTGTTTGTTTGATCGTTCGTTCGTTCGTTCGTTTGTTCGTTCGTTCGTTCGTTCGTTTGTTTGTTTGTTCGTTCGTTCATTCGTTCGTTCGTTCGTTCGTTCGTTCGTTCGTTCATTCGTTCGTTCGTTTGTTCGTTCATTCGTTCGTTCGTTTGTTCGTTCATTCGTTCTTTCGTTTGTTCGTTCATTCGTTCATTTGTTTGTTTGTTTGTTTGTTTGTTTGTTTGTTTGTTTGTTTGTTTGTTTGTTTGTTTGTTTGTTTGTTTGTTTGTTTGTTTGTTTGTTTGTTTGTTCATTTGTTCATTCGTATGTTCATTCGTTCGTTCGTTCGTTCGTTCGTTCATTTGTTCGTTTGTTCGTTCGTTCATTCGTTCGTTCGTTCGTTCGTTCGTTCGTTCATTCATTCATTCATTTGTTTGTTTGTTTGTTTGTTTGTTTGTTTGTTTGTTTGTTCGTTCATTTGTTTGTTTGTTTGTTTGTTTGTTTGTTTGTTTGTTTGTTTGTTCGTTCGTTTGTTTGTTTGTTTGTTTGTTTGTTTGTTTGTTTGTTTGTTTGTTTGTTTGTTTGTTTGTTTGTTTGTTTGTTTGTTTGTTTGTTTGTTTGTTTGTTTGTTTGTTTGTTTGTTTGTTTGTTCGTTCGTTCGTTCGTTTGTTTGTTTGTTTGTTTGTTTGTTTGTTTGTTTGTTTGTTTGTTTGTTTGTTTGTTTGTTTGTTTGTTTGTTTGTTCGTTCATTTGTTTGTTTGTTTGTTTGTTTGTTTGTTTGTTTGTTTGTTTGTTTGTTCGTTCGTTTGTTTGTTTGTTTGTTTGTTTGTTTGTTTGTTTGTTTGTTTGTTTGTTTGTTTGTTTGTTTGTTTGTTCGTTCGTTTGTTTGTTTGTTTGTTTGTTTGTTTGTTTGTTTGTTTGTTTGTTTGTTTGTTTGTTTGTTTGTTTGTTTGTTTGTTTGTTTGTTTGTTTGTTTGTACCGCTTGTTTCAGCCACTACCGCAACACCTTACAGCGTTGTCTACTAACTGACTGTTCAAAGGGTTTCCAACTTGAGCAGTTCCAACAATTCATGGCCCCTATGAGCTTCGTCTGCAACAAACGCTACAACGGTGCGGTTTCTCATTGTTTGTCAATTTTCTACAATTATTTTGCAGATTTCACAGCGCTCTTTCACTGTTTCGCTCGAGCGTTGTGGAATGTGCAATTGAGCTGTCAATCGCGCTGTGTGCTGGTCAACACCACACTAGAAGCGGCTTGCGAGTGAGAATGACGTGTGCATGTGAAATCAGTCACTAAGCCACTTCAGTTATGCCGTCTGTTATGAGGAGTGTGCTGGCGCCATATTCAGTGGTATCTGTCCAGAGGGAATTGGTTTGTTCTGGGAGTTCATTCAAGCTACAGCCATCGCTTCCATCAATGCCTATGAGACAGCTGGATTCAAAATACCAGACCGATGTAAAGAGACATTGGAGTTTGTGGAAGACGCCTTTGGCACAACACAGAAGCTGCATGTTACTGAGGCCATTCCTACTACTACTACTCAAGGTATTATCTAGAAGGCTCTAGCTACAGTTGCAAAATTAGTCGACCCTTACTAAGTATTAGAAACTGCAGATCAAAGTAGTAAACGAAACAGTAAGGATGTTGCATAACCGGTTTTCCTATGAAGCTGTCACCCAAAATCTAAAAAGAACGATTTGTGTTTAGAATTTGTTGCGAATTGGTAGAGGAACAAAGAATTTATGGATTTGGATTCAAGCTCTAAACGTTTACTGATACTTGGAAAAGTGTCAAGTTTGTTTGATCTGTTGGTTAAGGGGCCGTCCATAAATGACGTCGTTCTAGAAAGGGAGGGCGTCGGCTGAAATGCTACGATAGCAGACGCACGAGAAGGGGAGGGGTTTTGTTTTGGCTTGGAAGGGGAGGGGTTGGTTGGTATTTTCAATTTATGTATATTTTGGCAAAGGTTTCTATGCACCGAACAGCTTCCCGGATTAGTAGTAAGAATCTGTTCAATTGATAATGCACTGTGGTAACAAGAAAACATGATAGTGTACTGTGTGTACTGCTTTTTTCCTGAGGGGAGGTAAACAGAAAACGATGGGTCAGAAAAATCGGGATTTTGTGACGACATCGTTTATGGACGTCCCCTAAGTGAATAAATCTTTCTCCATCCAGATTTTGGCAAACCGCATGTCTGCTAATTTTGCAACAGTCTAGTCTATCTCTCAATCTTATCTCATCTTAACTATACAACAGAATATTGTTCAGCTTCAATTACACCTTTACAGTAACTACTACCTCAACATCAACTTCAACAACCACAACTACTTCTTCCACAACCTCCACTACTACAACTACAACTACAAGCACAACGCCAACAACAACAACTACTGCTACAACAACACCTACAACAACTACAACACCTACAACAACTACAACATCTACAACAACTACAACACCTACACCAACCACAACTACAACATCTACTACAACTACAACACCTACACCTACAACAACTACAACATCTACAACAACTACAACACCTACAACAACAACAACTACAACACCAGCAACAACCATAACTATACAATCACTCACAACAACTGCTCACAAATACTCAACAAAACGAGGGTGTTACAAAATGCCAGATTTTAGGCTGCTGTTCAGATCTCAGACTATCTAGACCTTGCACATCAGTAACACATCTATCACATGCGTTCTGCACCCAAACAGATCGGTTAAAATCAGTTTCAGACAACTGAATATAATTTGGTCTGCTATTTGATTTGGTTAGAATAAACTAAAAGCATGGAATAATGATCGTCCCAAAAATTATATTATTTGGTGCAAAATTGAAGGAATGGTAGCCAAGCTATTCGGAAAACTCCAAGAAGGTCAGCTGGCATTTTTTATCAGCACTGCATATTTTAGACAGTTTTGTCTAAATTATTGTCTTATATTGTCAAAAAATTTTCGTTATGCAGTTGAAGTTTCTGTCGCGGTGGACCTGAAAATCATGCACATGGCGCAAACCACAGAAAAATTTGTAGGCCACAATCACTGTCGAACCAAATTAGTGAGAGATAGTGTATAACCGAACAAAGTTGTTGTAATTTGAATTGCAAGCGAACCCATACACAATTATGCAACAGTTGGCACTATCCCGTCCCCTACAAAACTGAAATTTTGTAACACCCTCGATATGCGATAGCGCCAAAGAGACGTCATGAAGGATCGCTGAAAGGATTCGCCAACCCTTATGGACAGCCGTGGCACCCCTGGTGAGTAGAGGCTGGACAGAAAGATGCAAGCTGGTGACTGAGCATTTGATTATGTACATTAGTAGTAGAATTTGCTTTGCTATCTCTGCTTTTTCGACAGCAACAGTAAAATTTGCTATATCTATTTCACGTCAGCGCAGCAATCAAAGTTCAGGAAAGTGGGCTTTTTGTAAATTACCGGTTCTTTTAAGAATAGTCTTATGTCTGTGGTATATTGGTTCCCATGCATGCGGCGCATGACATGTAGCCGGTTCGAGTCCATTCAAATTGCCTGGCGTCTGGCTTAGTGCTGGATTGTATCTGGTGTGCATGTGCTTTGCATAAAGTTATAACATACGTCTTTTCTTTTCAGGTGGGATGCTGTGCGAAAACACAGAGAAGTAAAGAACTTGACAAGGTCTAAGGCTAGTCCCGATGTTGAAATAACAAGGCGAGGCAAACCTTGTCAGCTCACAGAAGGGGGATATCTTTGCAGTTGAATTCTGTAAATCATGATTAACCAGTGAAAAGTTTATTAAAGTGTTCTAAACAGAAATATCAACAAGAACAATACAAAGCATGGCCCTGAAAACAGTATGGAACGTGGACAGATTCCTATGACAGCACACACCCGAACTGTGTGATGCTTTCTCTGAACTCCTTCAAAGCCGCTGCTGAGCATCTCTGAAGAACGCCATCCTTCAAACAGTCATGGTACTCTGGCACCCCAGCGCACTTATTCAAATCCTGACCAGGGACATTAGGTTTGTCCGGTCCCATAATAAACTGCAAGCAATTGTCTCCGGCAATATCCACCACTTCCATTATACAGTCATAGTGAACCATGAACCTTCTAATGTTCTGTGGTGAGCAAACATAACCCAGTTGAGCATTGGCAAACCTGACCAGCTTGTCATTCAAGCAAGCATGGAATGGTGCGAAGCCCCCACAAAGAAAGGCATTTGCATACCCATCGCACAAACCCAGCAGCTCGATTCTGGGGTACTTGTATAGGGGGAAATTGATCTCGTTCAGTTGTGGTCGTTCCTCACGCATCTTGGCCCATTTCACCATCAGGGGAAGAATGCAATCTCTGGCAATTCTTTGAAATCTTCCATTGCATCGTGGGGAAAGTGTTGGCTCAGTTGGGAATGGGGTTGTCCTCCGTGTGGTGGTAGTGATCCTGGGTCGTCGCGTGGGAGGTGGTCTGGGGGTGGTGGGTGTGGGAGTGGTGTTGTTTATGAAGAGTGGTGGAAGAGTCCTAGTAGGGCGTGTGTTTCTGACAGTTGTTCTTCGTGGTGGAACTTGGCTTGGAGGTGCTCGAGGTCGTTTAGTTGCTTTGGTCTTAGGCTGTCGTCGCGTAGGCCGCGCTGTTGTTGTCTCTTCTTCAGGAACAGTGAGAGTGGTGGGTTCTTCTGTTTCCGTTCTCGTGGTCGTTGCTTGTGTCGTTGTCAGTTGTATTCTTTTGGTAGTCGTGGTTTCTTCTTCCGCGATTGTGGTTGTAGGTTCAGTACTAACAGGCAATTCAATGCCAGGGGTGACTTCAATCACTTTATTCTCCTCAATCTGATTCTCCTCATTGATCACTGGCAGCCTTGGTGGTTTGGCTGAAAATGCCACACTTACAAGTCAATTCTGCACTAAGACCAACTCACTGAGTTTCTCAACTGGCTTTATATCACAGCCATAATGTAGAATTGACCTCAAGAACACTCTGATAGCTCTTGGGTCACACTTATTGCTAATGGGTCCCTCCATGCAATCGTAAAACTGTGGCATCCGCCTGCACTTCTCAAGCCCATTGCCAGGGGTGTTCTGACCAGGAATAAGAGAGTAACACTGACCGCTGGCCATGGAGACTTCATGCAAACAGTCGTAAGTGAGGAAGAAAGATGACTGATGAGGACCGCAGGCAAACCCCAGCATACTGTTCACGAACTGAACCGCCGGGTGACCAAAACAGGCGGTCAGTAGGTCGCGAACCAAACAGTCTTCCAAGGTGGCTTGCAGAATTTCGCACAAATTGACCAAATCGTCAGTTGAGTAGTTGAATAGTGGGAAAAGGTTTTCGCGCAGCTGTGGCGTTCGGCTGTGAATTTCTTCCCAGCGTCTAAAGCAGTAATCTTTCACATATCCAAGCATTATTGTCAGAGACTCTATGTATGTAGCTCAGAATTGCATTGCATAACGAAAAAATCTTCTAAAAATGAACTGTTTCTCAATACGGGAAAATAACTGCATAGAAGCATCTAAAAATATTGTCCCAAAACTTTTTTTTTTACAGTTTAGCACGACGGGAAGTTAAAGAATTTTCCGATATGACCTTCAAGCATTTTATAACGGCAAGCTTGAAAACTGCATATTATGCCAGTATCATGCTGAAGAAGAAAGATTCCTTTACCGAAATTTGGGACAAATACTTGCGTTTCTTTGAAATTCTTCAATAATTAAGGAAGCAGTAAAAGCCATAATCAAACCTCAAGTATCAAGATAAACTGCTCTACATCACACACATACATGTCAAGGACTCTGACCCAGCTGCTCAGTGCATCCTTTTCTAACCCATATCTGTGTTCTACTAACCATATTCGTAATAATAAAAATTCTTCGAATATTGTCCCAAAACTTGTTCATCTGAATGCACGTATTTTTGCAAACTGGGGGGGGGGGTTGGAAAAAAGTTACGTCATTTTTTCGCTTTTAGAGGGGGTTAGAACATGATGACAACCGATGACAAGGGGAGAGGGGTCGAAAATAGCCAAAAATTGAGGACGTCATTTTGGCACGGCCCCATAGTTTACACTTTTGCGATATCCTTGTCAAACGGACGTAGTCAAAGTCAAAGTTTGACTACCTTCGTTACCAGAAATACTTAGTCAAACGGAAATCAGATAGTCAAACGGTTTTATTATTATGACTATACTGTGTTCTGTGCAGAAGCGGTTTTCAACCGCATTTGACCACTTCTTCCTGTTCATTCGCAACTAGTATATTTTGCAATTTTGTTATGTTTCAAAGAACTTTAGAACACGAAACAACCTCTTTTCAAATTTTTTTGACAATGACAGGTGAAGTGTGGTGTCAGTCAGTGAATCTCTGCAGGATGCACGATTTTCCGCGATGGTTTAATATTGTGACACTGCATGCACAGTGCAAACCACCTTTCAAAAAACATTTTAAGAAGAACATGAGACGATAGAACTCAAGAATTCTTGGTTTCACATTCAAAAGACGTTTTATTCTAATTTTGTGGCTTTTTGGCAGAAATCGGCCTACCGCCTGCTTAGGCAGCCAGCTGATTTGAGGTGCAGTGGAAGGAAGGAAGAGTTTGTGGTGTTGGTTACCTGGACAGAGGTCCGAGGCACTTGGCCACTCTCTCAGACTTTGCTGCAGTGCAGGCGTCGTCTGAGGCATCGATCACAATTTCGTTGTTGGTAACTTCCGGCTGCTGAACCACTTCCTGCTCATTGTCATGTGCTTCTGCTGTTTCAGGAGGAGTCTCAGGCGGTTCTGTTTGCTGAGCTTCTGTAGTTCTTTCAGCTTCTTCTTCTTCTTCTTCTTCTTCAGCTAAAGTGGCACGATTAAGCAAAGCCAAAGGTAAGCTAAAGACATGAGACAAAACAAACATGACGGAGGAGGGGTGGTTGATGTGTCACTGTCAGTGGTTTGACTCTCAGGTGCTAAAACACAACAATCGGTGCAGGTGCAACACAAAACATGGACTCATTAGCACACTTGTAGCTTCTGTGACCAAGACCGGGCCTGGCGGAGTGGTAGTTGAGGGAGTGGTCATCAAAATCAGTCCGGGTCCACGTGACTCTGTAGACTTCTTTTCCATGTCAATCAGGTGGGTGGTGTTGCCTGGTCGGTTGGTCAATATGGTAACATCAGGGACCGATGGGGTGACCTCCGTGGCGTCAATTAGTATTATACCTGGGCCCCTGTTGTCTGATTGTTCACTGAATTCTGGTGGTTCAGTCGGATTGTCCTGGGGCAGAGTGGTGACTGTCTCTGGTTCCTCTACCTTCACTGCAGTGCTGTGCAACAGAACGAGACCAGGGCCACGAGTGGTTGTTGGTTCGACCAAACTTTCATTTCTGAGCACTTCAAATACATTGAACACCGCATCAGTCTGGTTAGCTTGTTGAGTGATTTCCAAAAACTCCTGCTCAATCCTCTCTAAAAGCATCTAGAGTGCTTCAGAAGCGTGCTCAGTGTGAAAGTTAGCTGACAGTAATCTGAGAAGTAAAAAGAATTGCGTACCATTCTCCCCACTGTCCAAACTGCAACCGAAACCATCACTGATGGCCTGTTTGAGAATGTCCATAGCCGACACTCCACACTCGGCTTCCAGCGCGTCACCCAGACATCTGTAGAAATTAGGAATGCCGGCACACTTGCGCGTCTGGTGACTGGGAAGCGGAATTCCACGGATGTGGTCTCTGCAGGTGTGCTGGTTCTTGACTGCTGTAGAGATGCAGCTGAACTTGGCCAAAGCCAGCACTGCGTCCTTTCCGGCGCAAAAGAACCGCATGTGCGACTGCACGAATCGGATGGTCAGGTCGTATCTGCAGTCGTGCAGCACCTGAACAGTCCATCGTCAGCCACAAATGTACTAATCTGAATAGATTGATAAATTTCCGGACTCATTTTCTGCATTTTTCTTAGTGTTGTTACAATACCAAAATTTCCGTTTGACTATGACTATGACTACCGCCCGTTTGAGTACAATACCAGAGTAGTCAAATTTGACTATATTGTAGTCAAACCGTTTGACTACTCCGACCACTGGTTTGACTACTTTTGACTACTTTTTGAAACAGAGCGAAATCGATATTTTCAGCGATTTATAAACTTCAGTCACCGGAAATGGCTGTGACTCCGTCGGTAAATGGTTTACTTTGAATACAATGTATTTGCGCAATAAGCCGCAAAAGTGACCGCATGCATGAGTGCTTGATTGTTGTTTCTGTTGAAATTTTCGATACAAAAAAGATGCTGCACAAAATAGCCGCAAAACTAGAACAAAACGCCTTTTGTATGTGAAACCAAGAAAATTTTTGAGTTCTCTTAGCTCATGTTCTTCGTTGATGTGCAAACCGTTTTTAGAAAGGTACATACCGGGTTCTTCCGTAATTAAGCCCATGGACTTGCTTTAGGTTTTGGCACTTTTTGGCCCTCCACATTGAAACCAAAATAAACCCATGGACTTATTCATGGAAACTTCTCCTTTTTCCGCCGTTTTCAGTCAAATTTAATAGAACAGAGGTAAATGCAATCGTTCAGTGTTGAATTGTGATCTTGCAAATAGCATTGCATTTTGCTTTCACTTTTCGATTTTTCCATCTGTTTAACTTGCTTTTCGTAATGGTGTGCTTGTTTTCACGCATTTTACTAACCTAAACCTAAACCTTTAATAACCTAAACCTAAAGTTTACATCCTCCAGACACACAAAATGAAGCCTAGGAGTGCTTATTTTCGGAAAAACCCTGTACAGTATGTCATATTTTTTACCCTTGCGAAAAAAGCTTGCATCAAGCAGCTTGCAGAGATTCACTGTCCTGTCATAGTTTCAAATTTATTGAAAAGCGGTTGTTTGGTGATTTAAGAGTCAGTGTCTGAATCGATCGAGTCTTGGCCCTTTGCCCTATTCAGACCCAAAATTAAAAGTTTGGCGTAGAGGGCTGTAGGTTGGCACACTAATACTACTTGATGAGTTATTCAACTGCTGCTGAGGAATTCCCAATTCGACGCTCCACGCTCGAGATATAAGCCCGCGAAAATCGGCTTGCTTAACTATGGGACGAAAATTTCCAACTTGAATTTCTTTCTTACTGACAAGGGTTGGGACTTAAAAATTGGGACTTTTAGGTATCTTTTTGAGTAGATTAAGAATCTTCAGTCCAAAATTGTTTTCGATGAAAAAAAATTTTTTCGCCCCCCTTTGGAGTCCCCCAGCTCGACTGGAACCCCCCTAGATGCACTTTTTTATTTTAGAATTTCGTAGCGCTATTCAGGACCTACATTTTGGTGTAAAATATTCAAGATTTGAGAGGTAGGTTTTTGAGAAAATTCACTTTGAATGTCCAAAACCTGGAAAAATCGCCAACTTTCAGTGTGCTCGGAAATGTCACAAACGATTCCTAGCCTTTAAATCGTAACTGAGACCTAAAAATTGGGGCTTTTAGCTAACTTTTCGAGTAGATTAAGAATTTTCAGTCCAAAGTTGTTCTCGATGAAAAAACATTTTTTCGCCCCCCCCTTTGGAGCCCCCCAGATCGACTGGAACCCCCCTAGACGCATTTTTTTATTTTAGAATTTCGTAGCGCTATTCAAGAGCTACATTTTGGTATAAAATATTCAAGATTTGAGAGGTAGGTTTTCGAGAAAATTGACTTTGAATGAACAAAATCGCCAGACAATAGGGACAAAAAAGCAGGTTTTTGTACATTCAAAGTCGATTTTCTCGAAAACCTACCTATCAAATCTTGAATATTTTATACCAAAATGTAGCTCTTGAATAGCGCTACGAAATTCCAATATAAAAAATATGTATACAGGGGTTCCAGTCGAGCTAGGGGGCTCCAAAGGAGGGCGAAAAAAATTTTTTTCATGGAAAACAATTTTGGACTGAAAATTCCTAATCTACTCGAAAAGTTAGCTAAAAGCCCCAATTTTTAGGTCTCAGTTACGATTTAAAGGCTAAGAAACGTTTGCGACATTTTGAGCACAGTGAAAGTTGGCGATTTTTCCAGGTTTTGGACATTCAAAGTCAATTTTCTCAAAAACCTACCTCTCAAATCTTGAATATTTTACACGAAAATGTAGCTCTTGAATAGCGCTACGAAATTCTAAAATAAAAAAGTGCATCTAGGGGGGGTTCCAGTCGAGCTGGGGGGCTCCAAAGGGGGGCGAAAAAATTTTTTTTCATCGAAAACAATTTTGGACTAAAGATTCTTAATCTACTCGAAAAGTTACCTAAAAGCCCCAATTTTTAAGTCCCAACCCTTGTCAGTAAGAAAGAAATTCAAGTTGGAAATTTTCGTCCCATAGTCAAGCAAGCCGATTTTCGCGGGCTTATATCTCGAGCGTGAAGCGTCGAATTGGGAATTCCTCAGCAGCAGTTGAATAACTCATCAAGTAGTATTAGTGTGCCAACTTACAGCCCTCTACGCCGAACTTTCAATTTTGGGTCTGAATACCAAGACTCGATCGAATCAGACACTGACTCTTAAAGTTCTTTGAAATGTAACAACTTTGCAAAATGTTTTGTTGCCACCAGCAAAAGGTGCCAAAATCCAGATCAAAATCATGCTGCTTATAACAAAAGGTAGTCATAGTCAAACGGTTTGACTATCTGGTCTTCGTTTGACTACGTATTTATGGTAAGGAAGGTAGTCAAACTTTGACTTTGACTACCTGTCAGTTTGACTGCGATATCACAAAAGTATTAACTATGACTTTGACTTTGACTAGTAGTCATAACAACACTAATTTTTCTTAAAAAAAGATGACGGAAAAGTCTTTTAAAAATAAAGTCAGATTCTGACTATGGGAAAGTAACTGGAGGAGCTCAAAAATTGTCCAAAATTTTGCTCAATAAACTTATTATTACGTGCGCGGATTATTTATTTCAGAGTGCGTTTGACACGCGGCTTATTGGAGGGCACGGCTTATTTATTTCGGACGAATATTTGCACAACTACAACAAAGATTTTTACTAAAAGTTTTTTTCCCGGGCTATACCAATTGAAAAAATTGAAAAATTTATCTGGGGCTGTACAGTATAAGGGACAAGGACCGTGGCGTTTTAGAGAGATTTAAAAAAATGCAGCGGAACGCAATTTTACGGTATAAAGGTGTTATTAGCGTCTGTACGTCTAGTTCTGATTCAAATAAGCCGCTCGCGCGCTGCAGGCTGATTGCTAATTCCAATAATAGTAGTAAAATAATAACAAAAAAGGAAAATTTAAGAGCCAAAGTAAAGTAAAAAAATTAACTTACCAAAAGCTGTCAGTAGTAAAATGGAAATATATTACTATTTTACTAGTTTTTGTTTAATTGAATTCCAGCCTAAATCTTGATCAATTTTACAATAAAAGACGCGTGGGTCCCACTTTTGTCAGTCAAATTTCACACATTTTTAACTGTAGCCTTTTTAACTTTTTAGCTTCTGGAGAAATTGGTATAAGTAGCAAATTTAGCGACTATTTGGACTAACATCAATTATTCACAAAATCTTGCATCATTGATGCGAAATTCCACTTTATGACTAGTAAAATCGTAGTAAAATTGGTAAAATTATTAGTAAAACAACAATTAGTAAAATTGGAACTACTTGGAAAATTCGCACTTTTCGCTACTTTGAGCTCAATTTTTTCCAGCAAATCAGAATTGCACAAAATAATTTTTTATATTCTTATAGTACATAAAACCGCTAGGGATTCCTGTAGGCGAGTAATGCCAAGTGAGTAAATTGACCTCAAAGATAGGGTCTTTTTGAGCGATTTGTGGGGAATATTTCAAAAGCGGAATAAAGTATAAAGCTTCAACGTAGGTTCTACATTTTTCAAGTATTGTACAACCGGTTAGAGAGTTATAAGGAAAAAGGATTTTGGTGTTTAATCCTTGTCACGTAGATTACCTGGTCAGACAGACAGGTGTCCCTGGCTTCCAGATAAGCGTCGCACAAGCTGAGCACGGACTCCTGCGAGTAGTAAATGAGAGGGAAGAGGAGATCGGCGGAGGCAGCTTCGTGTGTCCTCATAATCTCCCAGAGATCCAGCCACGGCCTCAGACAGATGCCCACCTGTGTGCGGTCGGCGTCCGTCCGACAACTCGGACTGACCGTTACAGCTGAAGCTACACTGTTAGCTGAGCTACAAAAACTACTGTTGGCAAGTCCGACGTAACCTGAACTTATTAATAGGTTTTTAACCTGAAATTCGTGGACTTCAAGCTGAACCTATTTTTTAACCTCGGACTTTCCACCAGTAACAAAAAAGCCACTCACATCTAGCGAGGACGAGGGGCAGAAAGGTGAGCAAAAAAGAGGGACAGAGATTCATTGCGCGGCCGAGCAGAAACAAAGCGCGCGCTGTGGGAGATGTGCGGAAGAATGAAAGTTGGTCAGTGTCACGCCGAACGTCATTGGCCGAGTGACCCAGTGAAATCGGTTAGTGGTGCTAGACAGACGCGTGTCTTTAATTGTCCCGGTTGCAACTGTTTTCTCTCACTTGGCACGCAGCTCTTGATAATTGGTTTTAAGGCACAGCCGAGAGTTGTTTGAGTTTTGCGACCGGTTGCCACACTCACACACAGCTACCTGCGCTCTCTCGCTTTAATTCTCGGCTCCTCGTCTGGCCGCTCCCAACTTTCTGTAGTCGCTAATAAATTAAACTTTTACATTACGCAATCTTTATTGTATTTGCGTAGACTCTTTTGGCCGCAACTCCACTCTAGAGACCATTCTTACCAATCCGTTCGATTTTTTCTATGCTTTTGTTGGGCAATTGTTTGTGAATTTATTACACAGTTCCGAATACTGTGTAGGGTTATGGAATGTGAGTTTCATTTCAGTTACAATTGAATTATTGATCAGACTTAACTTGTTTTGCGGAAGATAAGCATACATGTAACAGGGGGGTCTGGGGGGTCTGCCCCCCCCCCACCCGACTTAGGCCAGACCCCCCCAGATGGGGACCCCCCAACCGAGACGATTTCACCGACCCCCCCCCCCTCCGATTTTTCTGGCAAGTAAATTTTCGAGCAAATTTTTGCAATTTTTTACAATTTCACACACAAAAATTGCCAAAATCGCCTGCAAAACAGCACTTTTTAGCTGTATTTCAGCCCAAATTAGCGATTTTTGGCAATTTTTAGCCAAAAAATTGCGATTTTTTCGATTTTTGAGCGTTTTTTAGTGCCCACCCCCCCCCTCCCCCAAAATTTTGGCTCAGACCCCCCCCAACCCCCCCTCCCTCCATCGGCGGATGACCTGTTACATGTATGAAGATAAGATTACAATTTTAAACGGGACTATGTTTACAAAGGTTATTAAATCAAATCAATCATAGTTACGTATTAGAGTGGGGAGGGTGTGGTTGTGTGACGTAGAAGTTTGATACGATCGAATCAAATTCAGATCACTGACCTTCCGCGAGGAAAGTGTCTAAACGAGGCCGTTCAAACAGATTTTCACCCTGTATTTAGAGAGCAAATGCTCAGAGGGGTGGCAAAATCGTCTGGCCTACGTTGGGTAGGCTTACAGTTTACACGCAGTGCGTATTTTACCTACATTGTCTACATACATGCATGTAGGTGGGTGTTCGGCTGGGGGAGAAATTTTTCTGATCCAAAATAGGGTTTCACTCAGCACTACGCACAAAAAGGGTTTCAGCGACCATTTTTTGGTTTCGAAAGCAGGCTTTTGTTTGAGGACTAAAAATCGGGTAAAAGTCCTGTCTGAACTTCAAAAGATGCTTTAAAACCCATTTGTTTGCTTTAAAACGTGAAAAAACCCTATTTTGTTCGAAATATTGCAGCTAAAATGCGTTTCTGTAAGGAATCCAGTTCGCGTGTTTAGAAAATCGGGTCTGGGGGAAATCCCCTTTTTCCCAGCTGTACATGTATGATTACACCCTGTCAGTCTGTCAAGCAAGCCAAGAGAAATTTGTTAGAGCGTGTAGACGAACAAAAGTGTGATTTCAGTCTGTGTGTAATCTGTACGTATACGTAAAATAACCCATAATCAATAAAGCAAGATAGCTCAATAGGAATAGACCTGCACCAAAGTGTGGTCTCTTCACGGCCAGACCTACCTGTACAAGTATTTTGTAGTGACTACTAACTACTAACCACTAACTACTAATTTTTGGGGTTTTATTACGTCATCCAGACTACAAATTGACTACGACTACATATTCAGATTTTGTGACTACAAATTGACTACAAAATACCTTTTCAATTTGTAAATTAGTAATAAGCAATTCTGGAATTTAGGAACGGGAATGGTGCCATGTTATCTCTGAGTTTTTGTTAATTGTACTTTTTTATTTGTTTTAACAACTTTTTTGGCATTCAAAAGCAATTTTCCTGTTATATTTTGGAATATTTATTGAATTTCTGACCATTTATAAACAAAGCAAACTGCAGGTTTGTTTGTTTCTGGGTAATAAACCAAAAATAATTTAGGCTGAATAATAACGAAAATATATCTTTTGAAGTTGTAAACAAGAAAACCGTGTATTTTGGAGCTAATCCTAAATTATAACTTTCGTAGTGGAAATTAACAGACATTCTTGGCATCACACCTTGTAGAAAAAATAGATTTTATTCCTTAAATGTCCACCTTGCCTTTGTTTGGTTCACTATTTTAGATTTTCAAATTCTTCTTTTAAATCTTAAACTTAAAAATTTGACATTTTTTCTCAAAATTTTGCTGACTACGAATCGACTACTAACTACCGCTACATATTCAAAATCGAGAAATTTTGAGACTACGAAAGAAAGAAAGAAAGAAATTTATGAACATCGTCTAGTACAAATTTGAGACTACTAACTAAGACTACAAATTTTATTTTTGCCGATTTCTAGAGATACTAACTACGACTGCTATTTAAAATTTGTAAAAGAAATAGGTCTGTTCACGTCACCCGGCAAAGGTTGCAAAGATTGATTGGCTACAAAATGTTAGAAAAGAGTAAACTCTCTCCCAGCAAAAGGTTAAGCGGCGGCCAAAATGCATGCGGGCAGTGGAATCGGCTTATTGGATAGTTTTTGTCAAAAGCACTGGCCTAACTCGGTTAGACCGGTGGGCCGTGTGTGCGTGCGGTTTGACGAGCGATTTTCCGTCAGACCACAGACGCCGGAGACCGACTGACTTTTAGCGCCCCTTTTTCTACTTCCGACCCTGCGCTCTCTGTAAGTCTATTATTTCCCCAGACGGTGTCTTATTGCAGAATGGCAGAACTGACTATGGATAGGTAGGTGTAGAAAAAGTTTATATCTGCACGAGATTCCCTACGCGCTACTTGATTGTTTGGTGTCAAAAATAAATTGATTGATGTCGCCATATGCCAAGCTTTTGACTGGCGGCCGTTTGCCATTCCAATTTAGTTGTTGGATCAGTTGTTATTGGCCGAACAGCTACAACTATTAGTATTAGCTGAGATCTTTCAGCTTACAAAAAGTAGTGCAAAGATTATCACCAATCTGCACATGTAAGATAGTGCCTAGCTAGGCATGTGCTAATTGGAATGAGGGTCTCTGGCTGATGAATAATTGAGGTTAGAAATTATCGAGATGAGTTTATGAGAGAGCTTCAGTCTGGATTGGCTTCAAAGCGGAAGAAATGTTTGCCTTGCTCTGTACCCGCATGGTGTTGCTGTATACCGAGGTCTCTTTGAGAATCGTAGATTTCTGCTTTCTCCCGACTGACTGGTAAATTGCAATCACTCTAATTTCCCTTTCACAAATAGGTGTGTGTGCTGTAGCATAGCTGAATTAAGAGATTTGCTAAGTGCCAGTGCAGTAGAGTTGCTAATAGACCGAATGCAACAAAGGCAGTGGCGTGTGTTAACTTATCGATAAGGTTCTAGTTAGCAGTCGGTTTCGTGCGAGGTGTTGGCTTATGTAGGGGCCGGAGGGAAGAGGGATCATGTCCCTGCTTAGCTGGCCATTAGCAGCGGCGCTCTTCATGTTAGCAGCTGATTAATGAGCCGCCCCAGGCCAAATTGCCCATTCCTTAACCGCCAAATAGTCGCTGCATTAGCTTGGCTGCTTTCCTTCTGCTTAGCTCACGCTCCATATACCGATTTATGCTATGTCTGGCCTACAACTCGTCTAGCAAGTCTTCCTTTGTGAGTCTCAAGTTTCGATTACTTTTTTACTCATTTTTGCGTAAGCAATTTGGACTGATTGCAGTCTTCTGGTTAGTGTGGTGTCATTGCAGTCTTCTGGTTAGTGTGGTGTCTTGAAAATAGGTTGCCAGTCCAGATATGGTATTGGCTCGCAGAGTCAAGCATCCTGGGGTTGGCTTTCTGTTGACCATTCCAGTCGCTTCGACTAGTTTGGTCCAGCTTCCTGATAGGTTATAATAGGTTTTTGTTTCCACATGGTCTTCTAATCGGTGGTCAGCAAATTTGGTTGATACACACACCCATTTTTCACTTAAAAGGCCATCGTCTTAGTTAGATTAACCAATTTTAAACAATAAGGAATGTTTTTAAAGTGAACAAGCTTCAACACAACATTTCTAGGAATTTCTAATAAAGTTTTACAAATCAAGTGTAAAATGGACACACATGTCTGGAACAGCCATATAGATGAAAAACAATTCAACTTTTGACCAAAACAGAAGTTTTTGTCGTGTTAGAAGACGGGTCTTCAAAAGGGCGCCAAAAAGTGACAGAAAATTTTAGCATTTTCCAGGTATAAGACCAGGTCTTATATGTGAAAAACTCGGAAGTCAGATTGAAGATTATACAAAGATTGCTTCTTTAAGGATAAAAATACCTGTGTTGACAGGGAATTTTTTGGATACTCATGTTCGCCAATGTAGCATTGAAATAATAAACGACACACTAAAATAATAGCGCTCCCTAAATCACTCATGAAAATATAATAGCGCAGCTATTATTAGACGTACTACAACATACATACATACATACATACATACATACATACATACATACATACATACATACATACATACATACATACATACATACATACATACATACATACATACATACTGTACATACATACATACATACATACTGTACATACATACATACATACTGTACATACATACATACATACATACATACATACATACATACATACATACATACATACATACATACATACATACATACATACATACATACATACATACATACATACATACATACTGTACATACATACATACATACATACATACATACATACATACATACATACATACATACATACATACATACATACATACATACATACATACATACATACATACATACATACATACATACATACGTACATACTGTACATACATACATACATACATACATACTGTACATACATACATACATACATACATACATACATACATACATACATACATACATACATACATACATACATACATACATACATACATACATACATACATACATACATACATACATACATACATACATACATACATACATACATACATACATACATGTGCATACATAGTAGCACAAAACAGTGACAAACAATCATAATTATTCAACAGATAGGTACATATTACTGTTGCCAAGTAAATTTATTTGAAATACAATTTAATTATAATTTACTTAGGGGCACGGGTACTTTTGGAACGACGTCGTTTATGGACGGCCCCTTACCAAACAATTTACTTGTATTAGTAAATTTCTAAAAAATATAACTAAAATTATACCTATAATTTACTTAAGGCAAAAATTCACTTTTAATGTAATTAAAATTATAATTTACTTACCAAATAATTTACTTGTATTAGTAAATTTGAAAAAATATAATTAAAATTATAATTACAATTTACTTAGCAACTGTAGTACATATGGACGGAGTTTATGGCTGGCAAACATAAACAAACAGAGCAGTCTTTCGATGTGTGGGAGAGTGTTTGGAGGGAGGGGGAGGAGGCACCTGTGCATCACCATAGAGTGCTGCGGAGCGGAAGCGGGTTATAGCATTAGGGGGTACGTCAGAGTTGGTCGGACGCGGCGTCTATTGTTGAGGCAAAAATTGAGTTTCTTTCAGTCACCGACCGGCCGACCATTAGCGGCGCTGCAGCTTAAGTGCCCCAGCTTGCAACAGAGCGTTGGGCCGAATTTTGATGCGCAAATTGATTTTCAATTTCTACCTTAACTTCTCGGTCGCGTCGCCAATTACAGATGGAAACATGAGCTGAGAGCTGTGCAAACAGCTGCCGCCGCCCCAACGACCCACCGACGTGTTAGCTCACTGCTACACAGATTATATGAGGATGATTTAGGAGCTTTTCGCTTCTCTCTCCTCTTGCAACTGAACGCGCTTTCTGCTGTCTTTAAAGGCGCTCAGGTCGTTTAGGTTAGACGCAGAGCTTGTGTAGGTTTAGGAGATGACTATATAGCTATCCAATAGTACCCCTTTACCGCATAGTAAAAAATTACCGCTTATCCATTTTTTGACTTCATCAACAAAATTCAAGTAGCTTCAGTTTTGGACCAATTATAAGACCATTATTCACAGTTTTTAGTTAATCCTAGTCCGCCAGCCTTCAATGCTCCTGATTTTTTCCTACAATGAATTTTTATTAGCGAAGTTTAAATACTGTTTTAAAAGTATACCCAAAAATACCCATACTTGGGTACACTTGAGTATTTTTGCTGGTACTTACCCGTACCCATGCTCAAGTATTTTTTGGAATACTTACTCGTACTTACCCATCATTTTACTATGATACCCAAGTATTTTGTTTTTCTCAGGTGATTATAAAATGGGAAATATTTTCAATTTCGGCGCTTTGTGCGTCATAAAAGAAAAGCTCGAAAGCACATGCTGCGCACTTTAGTGGTACGGACTTAGCGCAATAAGGGGCAAAAAGTAAAAAACACCAGTGTACCGGAGAAAGATTGTAGCATCGAACCGCATTCTTAGTCTGCGCTGGCTAGTTAGGCGTATACCAATGGTAAGGCGTAAAATGGTGGAAGCAAAAAGCTTGCAGTTACCCCCGGCTCTATAAGGTTGGGACTGATGTGTTATCTGTTCCGGCATCTTCTGCTTTCATTGAACGTGTGTTTTCTCAGTCTAGTATCTGTTTAGCTAAGCAGGCACCGCTTAGGGGCTCAGAACCTCGAGAACGAATTGACTGAAGGTGAACCGTCAGATTTTTGCAGAAGCTATTTGTTAGATTAAATTCTTCCTTCTATGTCGTTTTCTAAGATCAATAAAACTTTTCTGTTTCATGCAAATATGTAAACTTTGCCCATTTTCATTTATTATTCGATTTTCTGCAATTATCTGCCTGGAAAATACCCAAAAATACTCATACTCGAGTACACTTGGATATTTCTGGCAATACTTACTCGTACTCGTACTCAAAAATTGGGCATCTAAAAATACTTACCCGTACCCAAAATGGGTACGTTTTGTGATACTTTTAAAACAGTAAGTTTAAAACAAATTATCTAAAGAATCTTTCAATGGATCTTTATCAAATTCTACAGTTTCAAAGTAATACTCTGGACTCTGTAGAAAAGGCACGTTTCACTTCGACCTTCAGACAATTTGCTCTAATATTGGGTATCTATGTAGATGCTGAAGAGAGTGAGTGGAAGGAGTAGAGTTATGTTTCAGTAAAAAGAAGATGGAGCATCGGCAGTGTGCGCAGAATGTGTTCCAGCTGCCGAACGCCAGTCTGGTCTACGATCTGTTCCACCACTTCCACACGCTCTACCGTCCGGTGCACACCTACCTGAGTGTGGCGATATGCATATTCGCCACCGCCTGCAACGTATGCAACATGATCGTGCTGACCAGAAAGTCAATGCGCACCCCTGTCAATGCCATTCTCTCTGCGATCGCCTTCTGTGACACTGTGGTGGTTATCTCCAACTTTATCTTTGCCACGCACTGGAATCTGGTGGCGTTCAGGAACTGCCACCCCAACCACTGGAGATACGGTTGGGCCTTCTTCCTCACGCTCCATGCTCAGGTGTCTCTGGTCGGCCACAGCACCAGTGTCTGGCTGTCCGGTTAGTTCTCGAATACCGTCTCCTAAGTGCCTTCAAACAGCTATGTTTGTCCTCTGTTTACATCACTTAGCCATTCTATAGACTTAACGGTTTGACACAAAAACCTGTTCTGCTATCTCTCTACGCTAACGAGTAATGTGCTAGATTAGAAGGGGTCCAAGGGAATGATGCAAGGCGATTTCGGGGAGCGATATTTTCAGCCCACATGGTTTATTGAGGGCCTACTCAGATTGATGGGGTAGTAAGTGAGAGTGTGTCGGTTGCAGTGATGCTGGCTTTACTCCGGTACATGACCCTTCGACAGCGGGGTCGTTCAGCAGCATCGACAGTGTCGCTGCGTCTGGCGTACAGCTGCATCGTGAGTGTGTTTGTGGTGGTGGCCCTGCTGAACGTGCCCAATTGTCTCAACTACCAGATCGTACCAGTGCCGATTTCGGCCATCTGTCCCAACCGGACCGGCGGCAACACCACTGTCTACATTCCAACCATATCCAGGATTGCTCTGGCCAACCACTGCTTTGTATTCAGAATGGCCTTCTGGATCAGTGGCGCCCTATTCAAGATGGTGCCCTGCATCCTACTCACCTTTCTCATATTCCTGCTGGTCAGGATATTAAAGGTATAAGTCCTACACCATACCACTGATGCTAATTGCAACAGGTTCTGTTGGCCGGCACAGTTGGTGGTTTAGCCGCATAGCCACTGTGCGCGTGCTCATGCGCTCATCCTCTCGGCGCGGCAAGTTTCTTGCCCCAAAGAGTTGGTTGTCTGCACAAAGCTCCACCCAGGCCACCGAAAGCTGGTGACAGCGAGTAGGTAAATGGGAACTGACTGGATCTGCCATTGCCAGAAGCTGCTCCACAAAGCATTCCGCATTGGAGAAGAACTACGATGTCAGAAGCTGTCTGAGAAACCAACTATGTCGGGAGCCCTCTGGCATATGGGGCACCGGCGGCCATCAGAAGCTGTCAGCATCATTGCATCAACACGCCGGCCGCCCTCTTGGTGACCAGCACCCAGCAGCATGGCTAGGAGTGGCTGGCAGTGAAAGAAGGGCAACGCAATGGAGAGATCACGAATCAGTGGGGTAGCGAAAAGGACCATAGGCCGTAAGGCCCCCACAAATCGGATAGGATCGGATCAGGTTCTGTTGTTCTACTAAGCTGTATTCAGATTTTAGGAAGTGCATGAGCGGAGACGTCGACTGAAGCGGACTGTTGAAAGTCTTAATAAGGGCAGTAAGAAGGAGAAGACGCCTCACGACCGCACTACCAAGATGCTAGTCAGCATTGTCTGCGTTTTCCTGGTCACCGAACTGCCACAAGGTACATGAGTGGCACAATGATGACACCTGGAATGAGGTGTTGTAGGTGTGATGGCAATTCTGTCGGGTCTGTTCAGTCCAGAGTTCCGAGAGAACATCTACAACATGCTGGGAGATGTGTTAGATTTGTTGTCGCTGGTCAACGCCTGCACTACCTTCGTCATCTACTGCACCATGAGTGAGCTGTTCCGCCAGGAGTTCATGAATGCCTTCTTCCCTAAGAAAATCGCGCACAAATACTCTCGCACGGAACACAGACCCTCCGAACCGGAGACCCAGCTGCTGATGAAGATCAGAAACCCAACTGTCGGTGGCGTCGTTTATCAGTGAGTCCATCGCCCACTCAAACCACACTGATAAAGCGCATTTCAGCAGTGTAAGAAGACATTTAAACTTCTCGAAGACATCTAGAGATTCAGCCGATAGTTCGAGGTTGTGTTCTGAGGCTGTGGTTGAACAACTCCCCTGTGCGGAAGACATACCACCTGTTGAAAGCAGTTACAATCACGTGATCAGCGCCAGTTCCAGTCAACACGAGACGATTTATCTGTGAGAGCTTTCTCGCATACAATGGTGCATTTCCGCTGTGATTCTGATGCTCTGCTTGCAACAAGCAGAGAGTTTATGCTATTTATTCTTGAATCATTTCTGACCTGATAAAGCAAGCGCCTTTTCTGATTAAGGTGCGCTGTTAGTGCTTTCAATAAGCGGCCTTGTCTTCACCAAAATTATCTGTCTCGTCAAATAGCAATTTACCACCGGTCAAAAAATCAGGTCCGGCGCTGCCCTAATTTGAAGGCACTGATCGCAGTTGAATTTTTCAACAAAAGCACTGGGGTTACGGTTGCCCAAGTATTCAATGCTTTGAAATGTTCAGCGCACCATTAGCTTTCGTTTCTGGTTATAGTCCGATTCACGGCTTCTCTTTTATTGGTGCTGCTAAGAAAAAATGGGAATGCATATTGTGGGTATGGGTGATGTTGCTGTTCTTCCTGCTACTGGCATACCATCTCAGTTCGTTGCTGATATATTTTTTCAACTCTGCCACTGTTTCTAAGGTGGCTGCGAAGATCTGCTAAGATTCAATGTAAATACCGCTTATTTAGATATCTTTGAGCGCGCAGTCAGTAGTAATTCCACCAAGATTTTATGTTTGCCCAGAAGCTGATAGATTCACATTTCTTTCCGATGGTAAGCAGTAGAGAATGAAAGATTGCTTATAACCTAAATCACATATAGGACACTTTTCAAACACTCAGAAGGAGTTTGTATTGCAACATCTATCTGAATTGCGTGGAACAAAGGATATTACAAACGCAATCAATATTTCAAACAACAGCTTAAAAAATGATTTATTGGCTGCCGTGTACATATACTTGGTACAGCTGAGCACATTGGAACAGCGGTTACTTCAATTATTTGACATAAACTTTATGATAGGTGAGCTAACATCAGACCACAGCAAGATTCAAACTATCTCTAACAGTTTCAGATAGTGATGCAGTCTTGAAGGACAACACAAATTTAGATGGGGACAGTCTGGCTAGAGTGTTAGAGGAAAACCTGCGCTTGCATGGAAAATCCAGTCTTGATCTTTTGCGGGCATTCAATACACAAATTGGCAAAGTGAACCAAGTTCAAGTCAAACTCGTACAAATGGAACTTGATGTGAGATTTTGTTAGGTAAAAAAGGTATAGTAAATAAAAGCACTGTAAGCATGCTTTCTTTTCATTTGAAGTTTTGCTTATTTTTAGCATTTGACAACAATCAGCTTAGCGTCTGAACAGTATGCAATATCGTTTCTCAACGCTCGATACATTTGTAATGAAGTCAATCTGCCACCCATTCATCGAGGGCCTCCACTTCCCGAGCTCAGTCTTTCCTTGCCTAAAAGGGAGAGCGCAGTGGAGCGGACAGTCAAATTCTCAGATACAGAAGCAACATGGACTTTTCTTAAAGCCGTCCATATGAGGGTTCTGATGTCCATCACAACAGAAGTGGTACTGTTTCAGTTTTGCTAAGCACTCATCTGTTAGGTAGAAATAGAACCCAGTTTAGGATCCAGTTTATTATCCAATAGGCGTGGCATGGCAGAATCAGATCAACAGGTTTGAGATCAGCCCTCAGCAATACAGTATTAAGCAATCCGACCCACAGTGAGTGCAGCGTTGAATGTTGTCTGAGTTACCTATCAGGTCTCTACAGATGCACTGATGACCAACACTACTCCGTGTCAAAGTGCAAACTGTCCTGCGTCGCTGAAGGCGTCCTGCAAATGTGTGGTTGTCAGCCTCTCTTCGTGCCAACTGCCCAACGCTCTGCCGCCAACTGTCGTCTGTTCTTCGATTACTACCAAGCCTGCAACTTGAACAAGAGCAGCACTCAGAGCAATCTGTCAGCACAAGTGGAGAGCTGCATGAGTCAGTGTGGTCGTTCCTGTCGAATGCAGAGGTTCACCGTGACTGGCAGAGGAACTGGGGCCAGTGAGGAGTTGGCAATGAAGTTGGTCCTCAATTTCTTTGGTCACCCCATCTATGAGGAGCTGCCAGAGATGACGGTCTATTCATTGGTGGCGCAGTGTGGAGGTCTGCTGGATGTTTGGTTTGGAGCCAGTCTTCTCAGCTTGGTTCACATGTTCAGTCTCATCTTCAAGACACTCAGAGCCCACTTGAATGCCCAATCCAAAGTGACAGCTTTAACACGTTCCTATGTTATCTAAGCATTGCACAAGTCATTGTATTAAATGGTTTGCGTGCCTCGCACCTTATTACTGCGGCTGTACAATTGCTAGCTTCCAGAGTAAACGAACCATGACGAAAGTTCACAAAAAGAATCCATAGTCTGTCCATCAACCTTGCTCACCGGTTCAGTTCAACTGAGTTTGACAACGCAGCCGTTTCCATAATCTGGCACCTCAGAAGTGTTTAGCCTTTGATGCACGCAATACACAACTACAGTACAGACAAAGAACTTTTGAACAACAAAATTGCTGGGCCAAATCACGCAACACATTGTGTGAAAACAAATGTCAATCATCAAATGTTGCATCAAATGACAGCTAGTGAAAAGATGTTTGTTTGCGCTTTAATAATTAAAGGCTGCTCTTCCGATTAAAGTGTCTAGACAAATGATTGGTGCGCTGCAGTAAGGACTCTTGGCTAGTTCAGTTGCAGATTAGAGAGCGCCTGTGCGCCTTTGCTTTTCAGCCATGATTGCAGCTATGTGGCGATTGTTGGCGGAAAAGTTCTACGCCACCACCCCCATCCATGGCTTCTCACTGGCGCACCGCTCACAGAACAAGCGAGAAGTGTTCTTCTGGCATCTGATTATGCTCTTCTTCCTTCTCATCATGTGTCAAGGGATCTTTTCATTAACTCTGCAATTCATCAATGGAGATGTGGTTTCTAAGGTAAACAGTGTAGTCAATTCTATTCCAGCTGTCTTGGTGTCGTCTGTTCTTTTAAACACTGACCGATCGAAGGACTCAGATAGAGCGCTCACGCTCGGCCCTGGGTTGGGCTTTATGTTGAATGACTAGTTCCATCTCTGACCGGTTTTGAACTCACAAACATTTGAACAACCACTCTCGCCGCCAAAGCATCACTCACAAGGTAGGTACCTATCATATCTAAGATCTGGACAGATTTTATGATTTAGGTCTCGGTGCACTACAGTAACAGAGTTATTGTGCCCCCAATCATTATGTGCTACGATACCGGGTTTAAGGACTTCATGCCAGGTATGATACCGCAACTTAGGTTGGGTACTGGTACTGGGCAGTTTCCAGAATCTTGATAGGTGGGTATTTACCTGCTGTTAGTACTGATTCATCAGGTTGACAAAAGATGTTTGCCAAAAATCAAAACCGTTAGTTCAGCTCAGGGATTTGAAAATTTTCGAGTAAGCTCGAAAAATAATCAGGTTATCTTGTGTTGGGGCTACTGTTGTTTAATACTGGATTTTTCAAATGCGTATGCGTATGCGTATGCGTATACGCATTCCAACTACAAATGCGTATGAGTTTGCGTATACGCATTGCAAAAACTAATGCGTATTTTGCGTAATGCGTATGCGTAATGCGTAATCCTAGAAACATTGAGAAATTTCACTAAATAACCTTTTTTGACACTATTATTATTATGCTCTTAGTTTTCTAACTTTGTAATCTAGGCCTTTTAGATGCATACTAGAGGCCTGAGGCCCTAAAACAATTTCAATACAGTACCCTGCATGTACGTACATACAAGTACATAATGTTTATGCGTTCCCCTTCACTAATTTAGCCGAATGTTCATTTCCAAAAGAAACCTAAAGAAATTTTAAATCGCGTTTTCAAACATATAAACTAAACACACAGTGGAAGGAACCACTAACAGCTCATACATGTAGAAGACTTTAGGCCAGATCCCCCCGAGACGATTTTTCCAACTGACACTGCCAGAAAGACTCAATTTTTTAAGCAAATTTTTTGCGATTTCTTTGCAATTTCAGACAGTGCCTCTGCTCTCTGACACTGCCAGAGAGACTCATTTTTTGAACAAATTTTGCGATTTTGAATTTTTGCAATTGCCAAAATAGTCTGTAAAACTGCACTTTTTAGCTGTATTTCAGCCCAAATCAGCGATTTTTGTATGTTTTTTGTGCCCACCCCCCTCCGAAAGTTTTGACTCAGACTCCTCCCCGGCCGGCGCCAGACCCCCAACCCCCTGCCCCCTTCAGCGGATGACCTGTTACATGTGTGCAACAGATGCTAACCAAAACCCTAGAGACTAACAATTCAAGGATTTGGCCGGCATTTCCTTCCCGCCATAAAAGTTTCCCCTCTTTTCAAACAGAGTAGGCACACAGCTTTAGCTAAAGCTTTCCAATTTCTCACAAAAATTGTTGGTACCTACCTTCGCACTAGCTACATACATAAAAAAATGACAGTTTGGTAAGAAGTTCAACTAATTTTTGCAAGTCACTCGAAAAGACCCAATACGCATTACGCAAAAATACGCAAACTTTTGGCAGAATGCGTAATTTATTATTGCGTAATGAAATTCAAATGCGTATGCGTATGCGTATGCGTATACGCATTCAAAAATGCAATGCGTACTTTGCGTAATGATATGCGTAATGCGTATACGCATGCAACAGTAGTTGGGGCCAACACATTATAACAGAAAATACATTAGTATCTTACAATAATAATAATGCCTAAATACTCATGATTGTCTTCTTCGGTTTGCTGAATTTGGTTTCTGAGGATTTATGCCATCTCTTTACAGAAAAGCGACGCGGTGCTCTATCAAGGGACATAGCCTCTGACCTTGTGGGCACCATGGCTATGTTTCAACCAGGCCAAATAATCAATTCCACCGAAGATTTGAAGGAAAGATTGACTGATTGTTTTCTTCTTGTAGAGTGTTGACCAATTTTAACTACATATCTATCCTAAACAATCAGTCAGTCAGTCCTTCTCAGCATCTGATAGACACCGACCTAGCCACCTTTGCAACGGCATATCTTCTGCTCACCAAACAGTCTGCGTTAGAGTACAAGTTGCGGGCGTCGGTGGGTCCCTGGGACCTGCTTTCCTTTCACTCACACCTTCATGGTCCTGCTCTCAGTCCTCTGCAGAAACTCAGCCACTTCATACACACTTCTAACATCTCTGTTGATCAGTTGAAACACGTTCTGCTTGACAAATTGCATTTAGAGGATCAAGTTAAGGTCTTTGCCCGCTTCAAACAAGTAGGTCTGGAATGAAAAATTTTGGTATAACATGTAAATGTTGAGCATTCAGGGTCACAAAATGATCAAAGAGAGACTAGGAAATGGGAGAATAATTGGTCTAAGCGATCAGGAGATATGCGTCAATATCAGCTCTCCAGATTTTAATCTCAACTCCGGAAGTGTCTTGCCCCAACTGCAGGTTCAACTGAACTGGAACCGCCTTCCTTCAAGACAACTTAAACTTAACCATTATACCGACTATGATTTAGGTTCTGAAAAATATCGCTTTAGACTCTTCTTCCAAACAGACAATGAGGTAGTTGTCCTTTTACAGAGACTGTGGTGAACTTAAATCAGCTATGCTTACAGGAAAACCCGTTCTTCCCTGTAGATTACGTAAACGAAGCAATGGCTCAAACTGCAGAAATTAGCATCACCGGACACTACATAAACAGTCGTCAGAGGTTTCTGTCTGCTTCTGTACACGGACAATTAACAACCGATTTATTTGCAGCCCAGGATGTGTGCATGGAAAATCAGCAACAGCTTGCAAGACCAGTTGTCTCGTGCAAATAGTGCAGCTGTATTGTGGCTGTGCCCCATTGTTTCTGGATGCAAATATCAACGAAAACAGTCGGTTCTGTTCGCTAGCTCAGTACGAGAGCACCAACTGCGCTCCGAAAGCAGTCTCTTCTAGCCATTTGAAAGACTGCTTGCTGAACTGCAAAGAAAATTGTGATCACACTAAATACTATGTGCATGGAGCTTCAGTGGTGGAAATCACAAACAAAGAGGCCGTTATTACAAACAGAACTGCCGAATCGACAGTCAAGTTGAATCTGATGGCATACCCAAACTTTGAACAGGTGCCAGCTGTCACCTCGCAGACCTTCATTAGCAGCTGCGGTGGAATGTTGGGATTATGGTTTGGGGCCAGCATCTTGAGTCTCATCCACATCTTCTTTCTATTCGTTAAGCATTGCTGCATTGGCCAAAAGGCCAAAGAGTAAGTGCTGCCGTGATGACGATACATTATGTAAACAGACATAATTTCAGCAGAACTGGAGAAAGACACACTTGAACCATGAGAAACGCCTGCCTGTCCAGCAATATCAGAGAAATCTGTGTTTAATTTTTCTCATAGGTGATTGTGTCTTGGGCGTTGGTTTCCCCGAGTTTTGCACTTAAAATTCATGGATAGAAGCAAGAATAAATCACACCCATAACTCCACTGGCTGAACGTACGGCCGGAGTCGCCTTATCACTTCTCATTAAGATCATTTTCATGTTTTCCCACTTTTCCCGTAAGTCGCTCCATAAATTCTCAGAGGCAGTTGACTATATAAATTAATTTTGCACATTCGTTCGTGATTTTTCTTGTCATTGTTTTTATAAAATTTGTCTCAGTCTATTTATAAAAATATACGAAATGTTTAGCATTGAATTCCAATGTTTCCTTGCAGAAAAACATTGTAGTTATTAGAAATTGCCATTTTTGACTGAATAAAATAAAAAGCAGGTTTCCCGTACCTGTTTTTGAAAGCATTGCTATAGCTGATTGTTCAATTGGAAAGAAGTTCGCAGTAATATCGAATTGCTGCAACCTGACTACAAATTGACTACAAACTAAACTACAAATTTTTGGAGGACCTGAATTTGATAACTAAAAGCTAAGACTACAAATTATTTTCTGGAAAATTTTTGACTACAAACTAAAACTACAAATTAAGGCTCTATGAAGAAATAGGTGAAGAGAGAACCTAGCATGGAAACCACATAAATCATTAATTTAAATGACAGACAGCTTGCGCTGCCGCCCTTTCATAAGAGTTGTCAGTTTCTGATTGAAGGTGAATGAATGGTTGCGTTAAGCCGAGATCCCGGTGCAACCTGTAAATCATGTAGAGATTAGAGACCGCCTGTACACCACTCTTCCTGTCCGGGATTGCTAGCAATGTGGCGGTCGTTGGTGGAAAAGTTTTACACAATCACTCCAATACATGGCTTCTCGTTTGCTCACAGCTCACAGAACAAATGGGAAGCGGTGTTCTGGCATCTGCTCATGTTTATATTCGTTCTCATCATGTCTTCAGGACTCTTTTCACTAACTGTGCAATTCATCAATGGAGATAAGGTCTCTAAGGTAGTAAAATAGAACAAAGGCTTCAGCAGTTCACTGATTAGTAACTGTTTTATTTAGATCTCTGTTCACTACAGTAACAGAGTTGTTCTGCCACCAATCATTGTGTGTTACAGCGCTCTTTTTCAGGATTTCTCTTCAGGTATTTGACTTGACTAATAGAGAGGGCTAGGGTCCGACACCTCTACGCACATCGCTCCAGTAGCAAATTGCAGCACCTGTGGTCTCGTTTAATGCGATATCAAAGCTAAATTGTTATACAAAAAGGACAAAATACTATCGAAAAAAACGGTCTGAGTTCTTCAGAAAACTGAGAAACATTCTACTAGAAACTAGTTTTTTTGTCTGCACAGTTAGCAAAAATCCGCCCAAATGGAGTACATTGTATGTAGTTTGTGTAAGATAGCTTTCCTTTTGGAAAAGTCCGGTAAAGGATGCGAAGCACTACTAAATTTGGTGAAGACAGGCTGCAGGGTTACTAACATAATACGCAATAGTGTGTTTCATGTTTGTTCTTTTGTGTTTGCAGACCTTCCCTGATCACCTGTGTCGTTTATTTTCAGAGCAAAACAGCGAATACGACCTGGTGGGTCCCATGGATAACATTCAACTAGATTATTTGGCTAACTCTACCAGAGACTTGGATGAATCCCAAGAATACTCTTGTTTGTTCTATTGGGCTTGCTATATTTTCTTTCTGAACTTTGCTTTCAGCCTACGAAAGTGGTGAATATCAGTACAACACCGCCACTGACCTAGTGGGCACCATGGCCAACTTTCGAGCTAAATCTGTCGTTAACTCTATGGCAGACTTGAAGGAAAGACTGACTGATTCCACCTAAATTCTATTTAGTCAAGTGTTCAAGAGTCAAAGCCTTAGCAATATAAGAATCAGTCAGTCAGTCCTTCTTAGCATCTGATAGACACCGACCTAGCCACCTTTGCAACCGCATATGTTCTGCTGAGCAAACAGTGTGCAGTGGAGTACCAGCTGCGGGCGTCTATAGGTGCCTGGGACCTGCTCTCCTTCCACTCACACATTCATGGTCCTGCGCTCAGTCCTCTGCAGAGACTAAGCCACTTTATGCACACTTCTAACATCTCTGTTGATCAGTTGAAACACGTTCTGCTTGACAAATTGCATTTAGAGGATCAAGTTAAGGTCTTTGCTCTCTTCAAACAAGTAGGTCTGGAATGAAAAGATTTGGTATAATAAAGGTTGAGCGTTCAGGGTGACAAAATGGTGAAACAACGACTACAAAATAAAAGAATAATTGGCTTCAGTGATAAGGAGATATGCGTCAATATCAGCTCTCCTCATTTGGTTCTGAATTCCGGACGTGTCTTGCCCCGACTGCAGGTTCAACTGAACTGGAACCGTCTTCCTTCAAGACAACTTCAGCTGCAGAAATTTGGGGACTACCAATTGGGTTCAGAGAACTACCGCTTCAGACTCTTCTTCCAGACAGTCAATGAGGTAGTTCTACTTCAGACAGATTGTATTCAAATATGCATGCTTACAGGAGAACCCGTTCTTCCCTGTAGAGTACGTAAACGAGGCAATGGCTCAAACCGCTGAAATTACCATCACCGGACATTACACGAACAGGCGACTAAGGTTTCTGTCAGCTTCTGTACACGGACAAATGAAAATTGCGTTCTTTGCAGTCCCACATGTGTGCATGGAAAATCAGGAACAGCTTGCAAAACCAATTGTCTTGTGCAATTAGTACAACTGTTCTGCGGTTGTGCCCCATTGTTTCTGCATGCAAATATCAAGGAAAACAGTTGGTTCTGTTCGTTAGTCCAGTACGAGAGCAGCAACTGCACTGAGAAGGCAGTCTCTTCTAACCGTTTCCACGACTGCTTGCTGAAGTGCAAAGAAAATTGTGACCAGACCTACTACTATGTGCACGGGGCATCAGTGGTGGGAATCACAAACAAAGAGGCCGTGATTACAAACAGAACTGCCGAATCCACTGTCAAGCTGAATCTGATGACATACCCAAGGTTTGAACAGGTGCCAGCGGTCACCACCCAGACCTTCATTGGCAGCTGCGGTGGCATGATGGGGTTGTGGTTTGGGGCCAGCATCTTGAGTCTCATCCACATGCTCTTTGTGTTGGTTCAGCACTGCTGCATTGGTGAAAAGCCCATTTCTAACTGCTGCTTTTGTATAACAGATCTTCTTTCAGCGAAACCGGAGGAAACTTCAGTTGATCATGCGACCCGGTTAGGAAAGAAGGCGATTTCTATTGCGAAAGTTTCGGACTCAAGTGAAAATTTACATTCGCACATTGATGCATCATTTATCAGTAGTTTTTAAAGAGTGTTCGCGTATTAACGTTATTTTCTGCGTTAGTTTATAAAAGTTTTAAACTTACTGCGCATTGTTTTTCAATTTAAGCGTTGTTTCTGAGTGATTCTGATTAAAAGTTGCTAGTGAATTTGCATAAACAATGGCAACGCCTAGCTTGCAAGTTGCCCGATCTAACAACTTTTGACACTCTAAGCCCGATTTGTGTTTAAAAATTGCTGCCGTCAATAAAAGCGATCGCAAACTGGTGGATGTGCAGCTGAAGTATACCAAAATGGCTAGGCAGTGAGGCGGAGATGGCTCGCTATTCGAACGCAGATTTGATTTGCAGAACGGCTCCAGACAAACAATTAGGATAAAGCTTCCTGTTCTGCCGCTGACAAACTGAATTTTATGCCAACTTTTGCCATTTTTAAATGTCTGCAGTAACACTGAAGAGCTCCCGACTGTAGAAGCAGACATGGGCTAGCATTTCGGCTGAGGGAGTGGCAAATTCCTGACTGCATACTAAATACTGCGGGAGCCGGTACGGCTGTTTTCTATTCTGTTCGAATGGCGGCAGTCGCAAATCTGACTGTGACCAGACATGGGCAAAGGGAGGGGCTGAGGGGGGTTGGCCCCCTCAGGCTCTGACAACCCCCCTCATCCGCCCGCTACCCCCTCAGGGATTTTTTTTGGAAGGATTTTGTATAGAAAATTATGATAAATATATGCCTGGATTAGGTGCAAATGAGCTCAGAATAGCTTATTTTAACTTATTTTAATGAAAAATAAGCCAAAAAAACTTGATTTTAACCAAAAATCGGCTTTTTGGCTTAGCACCCCCTCAGCCCGGCCTTTCAGGCGCTCCTACCCCCCCCTCCCCTCAGGAATTGAAAATTCTACACCCCTCAGCCGAAATGCTAGCCCATGTCTGACTGGGACCAGGTTGGCGTTATTGGCCAGATTAGTGAAGAACAGGCAGAGAACTTGTTTCTCAACGCTGCTGGCAAACACACCTTTATCTGGCTCACTGGACCACTAGCCAAATCCCGAGCTATTTTTTCCGAGCCTATACAACACTAGAACCTATCAAATTTCAACAGTGCGTACTACGGTAGGCCTTGCGTGTGGGACAGGTATATTGCTGATGTGTTCAATTTGCAATCTGATCCAAGCATCTTCTCTGGTATGGTATTTGGTTAAAGAGAATTCAGGAATGCGTGTGACAGCTGAGACCCTACCTACATATACACGTTCCCGCTGCTTTTTCATTCATTTCTCCAGCAACCCCGCTTGCGGCAAGCTTTGTACAATTTGCTCTTGATTAGGCTGAAATTAACTTCTGAAATGCAAGTCTTTCTGCTGCAGTCAATCTGTGCTCTTTGTGCGGTCTCTGCAGTGTTGGTATGACAAACTATGTATAGACAAAGAAAGAGTTGACTCTATTTAGAGCTTTGGCCAGAAATGTTGGCAAGGAGCGAAGGTAGACAATTTTGCACAGAAACTGTGCAAAGGGCCTGTGTGTGTGAAAGACAAGAGAACCGATCTGCTCACCTGTTCGACCTATGAGAAAGCTTTGAAGAAATGTGGCAGCTTGTTCGAATGGGAGTCCAACTGCAACGATGGCAGATATTGCTGCTGCATGGGCAAACACTTTTGCAGGTGCCATCACAGCATACATGTAACTAGGAGGTTGCCCCCTTAGCTGAAAAGGCCAACCCCCCTCACCCCCCGACCGAAAAATACAAGTACTAGTAGTGGCTCCAGTACTAACAAACTGGCTCACAAATCACTCATTTTTTGCCTAAAATTCGCTTGAAAAGCCTTTGGGAACCGAATTTGGCGTTTCCACTGCTGATATTTATGAGAAATTGGTGTTTTTGGAATCCCTTTTTTCATTTTTTGCTTGTTTTTAGCTCTAAAGCGCTATTTGGCAGCTTAAAATAGTGATTTTTAGCGTCCTTACTGAAAAAACGTGCTAAAAACGCATTTCCAGGCGTTTTGGAGCTTTTTGAAATTTGGGACCCCCTCTTGGTGAAACCCCACTCGACCCCCACCTGAGAAACCCCCCATACACCCCCCTCCCCGAGGCCGGCCCGGAGCTGTTACATGTATGAATTACAGTTACCAATTCAGTGCATATCCATGTGATTGACGTCTAAAAGTGCTAGATTTTCAGCACCCACTACTCGCTCAGTGGCTATGCTTCCAACTACGGCACTCAGCAGAACGCAAAGCAAAAGATTACCTGCATGGCGGGCAAAAAGGACCACAAAAGCACCTGCAGAAGTTGGTATGGTTGCCACACAACACTCCTTAGAGACAACACCGTTCTATTCGGAGGCTGTCTGACCACCCAGAGGAAAGCAACGACCAAGTGCAAAGGCATGGACAAGTGCAGAGCAGTGAAACGAGGTCGCCCTCCCAAACGTGTCTGCTGCTGCAAAACTGAGGCTTGCATGTGATTATTAGCACTTGCAGTAAATAGAGATCAAACCCTACACCTCAATATCAGTGAAACAGTTTTGAAGTTTCAATTTTTCACTCCTGCCGACACTTCGAAACGGTTTTCTTCAATAATTTTAGCATTTCTAAAATAACTCTGTTACTTTAGTAGACTTTCGTTTACCGTTAACATTGCAAACTCGACATCAAACGCTTCGCTTGATCAACTTTTTGTTGACGGCTACACGCTGTACACGGACACATAGCAAAGGCCCATCTAATCCAGTCACATCTTACCAACAATGCTGCCACTAATGTAAACTGACTGTCGTCAGAAGCGAAACCTGGATTTTGGTACGTCACATCCAACTGTTCGCTGCTACACAATGGGATAAACAAGGTGGAGAGTATAACTAATTTAGGTAACTCCCCCTCCGAAAGCGGATCAGAGTTGAAACGCCCGCTCAGTAGGCTCTCAGCGCTGACAAACCATTCTTGCGTTTGATGGCATAACATGGCCGGGAAGATAGATAACTGAACACATAATCTTTCTTCTCACTGAATCGAATGTGATAGAACATGTCTTATATGCACTATAAACAAATACTCAAGTCTCTCTGGACAAAGGTTAACCATAAACAGCTTAGAAACCATCGATTTCTTCAAATGAATGAATGGCAGTGTTGGAGACCCCTTGTAAGGGAAACACAGTACTCTAAACCTGATCAACAGCTAAATCTCTAATACACTGAAATACAGGGTGTGCCAAAAAAAAACAACCCAGCAGATTTTTTGCTGTAGCAACCGCAAATCTCAACCGATTTGAATGAATCATCCATTAAATGAAAGATAAATAAATTCTTGAACGACTGGTGTTGCTTTTATTAAGATGCATTGCTTAGTTCCTGAGATAATTGCTTTCAAAATCAAAACTGAGATTTTGGCAGTGCACAACAGAAATTAAAACAACCCAGCAGATTTTTTTACTGTAGCAGCCGCAAATCTCAACCCATTTCAGTGAGTCCTATTTTATATGAAAGATAAATTAATTCTTGAAAGTTTGGTGAAGCTTTCATTAAGATATGTTGCTTGGTTCCTGAGATATTTGCACTCAAAGTCAAAACAGATTTTGGCTATGAACAAGAGCGATTTTTATTATACTGTTGCACTTCATAATAAAACCGATTCCTACTGCTCAGGGCTAACGTAACGAGTTTTTCTGGTGCCACACATGCTTGGTTTACTTCATTTGTAAAAGTCTTGTTGCCCCTCAGCAGTAGGAATCCGTTTTGTTGTGAAGTGCAACGGAATCGTTCTTGTTCACTGCCAAAATCTCTGTTTTGAGTTTGAAGGAAAATATCTCAGGAACTAAGCGTCGTATCTTAATAGGGCCTTCACCAGTCTTTCACGAAATTATTTATCTTTCATTTAAAGCAGGATTCATTCAAATCGGTTGAGATTTGCGGTTGCTACAGCAAAAACTCTGCTGGGTTGTTTTTTTTTGACACACCCTGTAGTATGCTAGTAGGGGATATGTGCTGACCAAAAAATCAGATGTTGTGCAAAGACACTCAGATCTGACTAGCTTGAGTCTGCTGACTCTCAGCGGCAGTGGCCACAACAGAGACAGTGGTGTCCTTCGGTCTGTCCACCAGATTCAAGTCAGCTTCAGTGCGGGCTCTACTGGGTTCTCGCCTGAACAGTCGAGACAAGACGCCGCTGGCTCTATCCATCCTCACACTGTCCCTCCTGCCAGCTCTGACCAGACTGTCCCTGTCGCTGGAGCTGTCAGTTCTCTGCCTCCTCTGCTGTCTGGCCAGGTACCTGCGCCAGAGGGCTTCAGTCAGTTCGGTGCAGAACATCACTCCTGCGTGGGCACCCAGCATGCGAAGCACAAACACTCCATCCACTTTTATGTAGGTGGTGAGGAAGTGTTCCACTTGCTGACGCTTCTCCCGACGGAACTGTTCTGGGTCAGAGTTGCTGGGGGTGAGTTCGAGGTGGCGCATGACAAAGCGGAGTCGGTCTTTGTGGAAGAGACTGATGCTGAACCAGTAGAGCGCGTCCAGGAAGGCCATCACGAAGAGCAGACTGAACCACAGCCACAACAGCACGAAGATCTTCTCGTTGAAGATGTTGATCACCAGTACACACTGAAATACTGTGCATATGCTATGTAAACCGTACACTTAAGGCAGTACACAGTACAGAGTGTTACTTCAAACGCTACTGCACAGCATGGCTATATGCCCCTCAAAAAGACGGTACTCGATTTGGAGCCAAAGCGCGAATATGTTTTTTTGTGAAATTCTCACCTAAAAAATCAATCTGCAATCAAATTCGCAGGCGTGTGAAACAAAATGACCTATAACGCATTTGCGGCATACCATGCGACTGGCATAATGAAGGGATTTTAGGTATAAAAAGTGTAGGAAAGAGAGAGGAAAGCAAAAAGTATGCATACCTGCACAGTGTGTCTCTGAATGTTTCCCAGCACCCTGACATCAAAATCGCAGAGCGTTACTCTGGGGAAGTTTCCACTCTCCATCCAACTGCGTCCACTCAGCAGATCCCTCAGCACTCCCACACCATAGAGCGAGTAGTGATCGGTCTCTAGGAATTTGTTGACCAGCACCAGATTGGCGATTATATTGCCCACGTACATAACTTTGGTGGCCAGGTACAGCCCAGTCACATAGCTCTCATAGTAGCGCAGGTTGAAGCACTTGAAAACACGGTGCAGGGTATAGGTGGTTCTGGAGGTGGCGGCGTGTTGGTATTTGAGAGCCGCTTCTATGTGTCTGGCCAATGAATCTATTATTTTGCCTCTCGTTTCCGGATCGATTGACTCTTTCTCAGAAGCGGCCGTGATTATGTCATGAAGGCGAATACCTTAATTTGCTCAGCTTATTATAGTACAACTTTTATCTATTGTGTCTGTGGCACAGCTGTAGCGGCATCCATACGGCCCAGCGCTTGATGCATTGCGGCCTGTATGTTTGTAGACCTATTTCCTCAAAGAATTTCAATTTGTAGTCTTAGTTTGTAGTTGTCAAATTCAGGTTAAAATATGTAGGCTAGTTTGTAGTCAAGTTGTAGTCAGATTGCCAAACGTGAGAAATTCAATATTAGTGGGAAATTTTGACAATTGAACAATCAGTCATAGTAATACTTATCAAAAATAGGTACTGGAAACCTGTTTTCTACTTTACTCTGTCAAAAATCGCCATTTCTAATAACTACATTGTTTTTCTGCAAGGAAACATATGGAATTCATTGCTCAATCAATAATCTGAAAATGGAATGGGATAAATTTTACAATAGCTAAGGCAAGAAAAAGCTCGAACGAATGTGCAAAAGTCAATCGTAGTAACCTTCCTCTGAAATTTTATATGGGTCAACTCGGAAAAAACGGAAAAACAGAAAAAATGATCTTTCTAACAGTTCACGTCAATAATAGTTTCCTTCTCGGTATGCTTTACTAATTGGTGAGCTAATCGTAAGCTCAAGACAGTTCAAGAAGCCGATTAGGGGCTCAAATTCAGTAAAATCATAGAAAAAATAGTAAAATTTCCAAGAAAAATTCCAACATTTTTAAATAGTAGTTTGTAGTCAATTTGTAGTCAACCAAAATAATTTATACTCTTAGTTAATTTGTAGTCTTGATAACGTCATAATAGTGTAGTTTGTAGTTAGTATAGTTAGTGGTGTGTAGTAGAACTATGAATTAGGTCTACTTGTAGGTGGTTCCTGGACAGTTATCGCTTTCTGTGGGCTGCATAGTAAGTAGTACCTGACTTATCGTTCATCAGTCTCCAGGTCATGCAAGGGATGTAGAAGAGTAAGGCTTCTATGAGCAGAAAGAAGGGCACCTAAAGCTAAGTGAAAGTCATGTGAAGTGGAGAGCAGAGTTACCCATTGGTAGTAGCTGATCTGTCTGAACTCCCTCTCGGCTATGTCTCGAGGTATGTCGTGTTCGAATGGCACCCAGTAAGTGTTCTGTGCCCAGCAGTACATCTCGGTGTAGGCCTCCCACGACCTGGTGAACTCTGCCGGAACCCAACACTCCAGTGGACGACCTCCAAACTGCAGCCACCAGCTATAGGAAGTGATGGTGCAACGGTACCTGTTTGAAGCTGACGAGGACGGCCATCATGATGAGAAAGCTGGAGGTGTAGAAGTAGCTGAACCGGTCGACAAAGTCGTCGTCTCTGCGGTACTGCAGGAAACTGAGCGCGCTGAACATGTTCTGGAACACCATGGCGCCGAACTCCAACGCCGCCGCGTGGTGGAACACTCCCTCGCGCTCGTTACCTAAACCACTCTCTCTACCTACCTCTGCACCACACACAGTCACAAACCTATGGGCACTATTCACTTTTAACTATTAATTTCACAACACCAGCAATTAAATCTCAGGTAAATTATCTAGCTGCTGTTGTCAAAATATACAGGGCCCGCCAAAAATCAACCCAGCAGATTTTTCGCTGTAGCAACTACAAATCTCAACCGATTTGAATGAATCCTTTTTTAAATGAAAGATAAATAAAGCCTTAAAAGATTGCTGAAATTTTCACTAATGTACTCTGCTTAGTTCCTGAGATATTGGCCCTCAAAATCAAAACAGTGATTTTGGTAGTGAACAAGAGACTTTTTTATTATTCTGCACTTCGTAATAAAACCGATTCCTGCTACTGCTAAGGGCTATTGGAGGCTTTACTGGTGACATAGAAACTCGGTTTACTTCGACACTAAAGTATCATTAGCCACAGCACTAGGAATATGCTTTATTATGAAATGCAATGGAATCGCTCTTGTTCTTTGCCAAAATCTGTTTCGACTTAGAGGACAAACATCTCAAGAATTAAACAGTGAATCTCAATAAAAATTGCACCAATCTTTGAAGAACTTATTTATCACTCATTTAAAAAAGGATTCATTCAAATCGGTTGAGATTTGCGGGTGCTACAGCAAAAAATCTGCTGGGTTGTTTTTTGGCGGACCCGGTACTCTTTAACCCTTTGAATCACACCTACTCCATATGGAGCAGGTCCAGATGCGTTTAGAAGGGTCGGAAAAAATGCGTTAAAGGTCGTGAAATTTTTTATGGGTCGGATTTTGTCGGTATATATTTCAAAATATGTGTGCAGTTTGCAAGGGCCGGAAAAAAATAAATGTCGGATTGATATGATTTCAGATGGCCGCGTTCAAATGCGAAGCGGACTGCTTTCGACGGCGTTCAAATACGAAGCAACAGGTTTCGATGGCGTTCAAATGTGAAGAATCCGCCGACAATCCTGCCTCAACGTGCCCGGTCTTGCCGTGGCCTGTTGAGCATGAATCAGGTTGGTTTAAATTAATCGTTATTGGTAGTAGGTAGCGTTCGTTCATTATTTATTGTTTACGGAAAACTAAGCTATGGAACTTAGTTTGTAACTTTGAAATAGCCGTGTTTAGTAAATTTGAGGCTAAATTTGCCTAGTTCATCCTTTCGGATGGCCATTGAAAAGTATACGCATAAATTATCTCATAAACCTAAGGCTGAGGCCAGTAGCCAGGTGATTGCATTGTTGATGTGTGTAGGCATACGTAAATGCTGTGTTAGTAGGAGGGCCGTCTCTGTATGTATTGAGTGCTGCAACATGTGTGTAGGACGTGCCAGCCAGTCTCAGTCTGTGCCAAGTTGGCGCGCAAAAGCGTGGGACGGCGTGGCCGAGAACAAAGGCCGCTTTGTGTAGCAAACAAGGATGGGAGGGAAGGAACGGCCGATTGCAAGCAGAGCGCCAGGGCTACACTACTTTCGCTACAGTTTATTTTCTCTCTAGTGTGCGCCGGTGTTGGCCGTTTGTGTGTACTGTGTAGCCGAGCAGCGCGGCAGCAACAAGATCGGACGACAACAAAGAAATACAACAATTGTAAACCACTTTTGTGTTGGAATTCGAAAAGAAAAGAAACTGTTTTCAGGTGACATGCGTACGGTTTATATCTGATGGCAGAATTCAAAGATCGCCGAAACACAAAGTTGCACTATTTACAGCAAGAGGACTTAACTAACTGCTCGCAAATGGATGCAAGGTATGTACAGTACGGACAAATTTAGAAAAAAGCGTGCTGCTCTTCTGCCTTCATGGTGTAATTATGAAAATAGGGGTTTGATTTTGCTGTAGACAAGGGAAACATTTCTCAAATTTTAGTTAGTGCCTTCCATGCAACAACATAACATGCATGTAACAGCTCCGGGCCGACCTAGGGGAGGAGTAGGGGGTTTTCCTCAGGTGGGGGTCGAGGGGGGTTTCGACCAGAGGGGGGCTCCAAATTTTCAAAAAGCTCCAAAACGCCTGGCGTATCCAGGGTTTCGGAAAAGGGGTGTAAAATTTTTAAAGTATCTGGTTGGACCGCTGACTGACCAGGGCGCGAAAATTTTGAAAATTTGCCTTCAAATACGCGTTTAAAACGACTGAGTGGAAACGCCAAAGGTTTCTAAAGGCTTTTCAAGCGAATTTTATGCTAAAAATTTGTGATTTCTGAGCCAGTTTGTTAGTACTGGAGCCACTACTAGTTTTTTTTTTGCGTTGGGGGTCCCAACTCTTGTCTCGGGGGGTGAGTTGGGGTTTGGCCTTTTCAGAAGGGGGTAACCGCCACAAACCCCCTAGTACATGTACAGTATGCCTCTCTCTCTCTTTCCAACTGCTACTAAACATTATAGAACATCTGTAATAAGCGATTACGTACAACAGATGTATTTCCTTTTTAAAGGCGGCTGTGAACAACACTCTGTGCGTCTACTCTGAACTCAACCCGGCCGATGATAAAAAGTGCCTAAGCAAGCCATTCCGTGTGTGGCTGATACGGTCTCTACTGGAGCTGGCCGACAAGATGGATGCCTCATCCAGAGCGGAGCGACCGATGGCCGATGAGGAGGGTTTGAACTTGAGGCAGCAGCTCGAGCCTATCGATCCTGATCTGACCGGGAGCGAATTATTGAACGTCTTCAGGAATATACTACGGTTCGATGGGTCCACTATGCACCACCTGTTCCCTGCCACGAAAGGACTGTGCCAGGTGCATAAACAACGAGCTCAGACCCGGTGGGCCTGTTACCGCTTCCAGGTTAGACTGTGCCCGGGAAATTGCGACTGGCTATTCCATTTCGAAAACAATTATTTGTTTGACGATCCACAAAAGCAGCACCTGCCCCCAATTACAGAAAAGGCCAAGACCTAAGACAGTAAAGTTGTGTTCGTGATACTCTTTTTGGACTGCTATGTGTGTGTATGCTTTGTACGTTTTGTTCTTTTCTGTTCATGATAACCGCATTTACGATTTTCGAAGTTTCTGAAAGATGGCAATTCTGATAAGACAGTGATTACACAGAATCACGGTTGTACATGTGTATCCTAGGCTCCACAGACTAATATAGCATTGCTCCATAGTTTCCACCATGATTTACTGGGCTGCGTACACTGAAGTTTTAAATTTAGCTACATTGTACTAATAACTCGTAACCGGCGGTAAATGGATATATCGTGAAACTTATTCATATATGAAGAAAAACACTGATATATGAAGAAAAATTATTCATATATCGATCTTCCGCCGGTTTCCGACACTTCCATATCCATTTTTGCTTTCGAACCGTAGAAGGGTCGGAAAATTCACGACCTTTCCCCGAAATGTCGGAAATCAGTCTGGACTTGATTAGTGGACATTTTCTAAATGTCGACACATCGGGACTATTCACCACACATATTTTTGGGGTGAAATTCAAAGGGTTAAAGCCAGTTTTTGACTGAGTAAGATATTGGATTTTAAGTGAAGTAAGTGGTCAGACTTGGATGCTGATGAGACGAAGCGAACAGCCACTTAAAGAGAGCCACCAACATAGTACTGCTCAAACTACAGCACTTGTCAGATTCCCAGGCTTTAGGCTGGAAGCACTCAGCCCCTCAATCACTAATTCCATGTCTATTTCCAGCAATTCGGACTCGAATGCATGTTATTTGCGCGGAGAGCACTCATCGTCTGGGCTGGTTGGGTCCATCGAGCTGATCAAAATGCAAAACCGTTACCTTCCAGCTCAAAACTCATTCTAACGCACAGAAGAAGTGCATAGCGCACCTGGACCGGCTGCTTTGCAGATTGACTGGCTCTAGACAATAATCGCATTGCCATTAGGCAGGGTGTCAGGCAGAGTTATGTCACTTTTCACGCCACCACCTGTGTATGCTGTCTACGGCTCTGCCGCTCAGCAACGATTATCTATCCCTTACTAGCAGAAGCTACTCCATTTGGAGTAGTACCCCACATTGAATCACACTTTGCGTGCGGCTGTTTTTAGGATAAATGTGATTGGAAAATAAAAGTGATTGGTCAGTCACGCTTCTTTGTCAGACAATGCACAGTGCTGCATACAACGCGTGATTGCAAGCAGCACTTTTTTTGAAAATTTCTGTGATTTTAAAAACATATTTTGCGTGATTACCATTGTTTAGGCACGTATCGCATGTCCCCATGGCCAGGCACGCAAAAAATTCTGCGTCTAAGAGCTACTCCCTGTCTTTTATTAGTTACTAGATGCTGATGTAAACACAGCACTACCAAAATTCTCTTATAGAGAGAGTACCTGGTCGTCTAGTTCTTCTCACGGAGTCTGAGTAGCGTCTGGACATGTCTGAGGTAGCGTCATCTTGCAGAAGCAGCACTGCCCACGACCCGCCGACTTACCGCACCGAGTGCACAAAGAAAAGGTGCTAATGCGAAGACACGAGTGAAGTGAATTCTTAATCAAGTATGGCAAGGTGCACTTTAAGCCGGGGATTAAGCGCTGATCTTTCTCTTCTAAGGCACTCCATGTAAAGCGACTGAGAGCCGAGACATACTGCCGTGTAAGGGCAGTTCGAAATTGAATCAGAACGAGGCGCAAAATATTGAACTGAGCAAAAGTCGGTCGGCCGATGGTAAATAACCGTAAAACCATTTAGCCAAAGCGCCCGCCGGCGCCGCGGGCCGCCACAATTTGCGCAATTTCCTATCACTAATTTAAAGGCCAACTCAATCGCCCAAATTGGCTAGTACGAGCGGCCAGAATGGAAGGCCTTTAAGATCTAATAACCAAAAACACAACGAGCTCTTGGCACGCTGCTCCTTTTAAGAATTAGTCTGCTTTGTTCGGTAGAAATGCGGCTTTCTAGTCTTTTCTTTGGGCTTTTGGGTGCGTGAGAAACTTGCCTGACAGACAATATTCAATTTGGAGCTCAGTGTGTACAGTTAATTTACAGATTTTACAGGCAGTCAAAAACTAACTTCAGCAGCTTCCGCTACTGTCCACAAAAAATACAAGAACTGATTTCGGACATGCCCATCTGGCCACTGGTCTGGTTTTGACTTTAAGTCCTGAGGAATGTCTGTTTAGAAACGCAGCATTTTTGTGCATATTTCCCAGGCTAGATTAACAGATTGATTTATTTCTACCACTACGGTAAAACTGGCCTAGCGGAATTCTAACTTTGTCACCAAAAATTGTGTTGTAGGTACCAGGGATGGATATTTTCCGAAAAAAACCTCGGCCTGTTTTTTTTTCTGTTTTTTTTGGTTTTTTCCTAAATCGCGGAAAAAAGTCCAACCAAACTTCTGAGTATCCTAGACTGGTTTTATGATTCGTAGCGCTTTCTAACGCCTTCCTCAGTCTTTTCAGACCAGAAATACACGTGTACATAGATATAAATCACGAAACAGGAATGCAACAGTGTCTGATAGGCTCCATCAGTAAACGCAATTTTCTTACGGCAGTTTGCATTTTTGTCATATCATGCCAAATTTGGTCTTTTCTGTTTTTTCTAACAGTTTTGAGTCAGTATGGCCATTAAGCCGCTCCTACAGCATGCCAACTTGGAGAAAGAGCAATGACGTCAAGTGCTGGCTGAGACGACACAGGGACCGGTTTAGTCCTCTTCGGCCGGGCAGTGGACGCTGTCAGCACTATGACGTCAATGCGCCAGGCGCTCTCTTAGTAACCTGGCGCCCAACAGCATGGCTAGAGTGGCTTGGCAGTGATAGAAGGGAAACGTCCGAGATGACGAAACACGGGGGTTGCGCAATGGATCGCAAGGTCTGAGCGTAGGGCTGTAAAAGCCCCCCCCGCACATCGGATCGGATCGGCCATTATACAACGCAAAAGTCCATTTTTTACTAGAAAAATAACATAAAGCATAAACATGAATTAGCTATTTTTAGCTTGAGTTTTTTTCGCGTTATTTATGTTTTTCCGACCCTTAGGGAAAAAACGGGGTTTTTTTGGAAAAAACACCGGAAAAAAGCACACCTCACATCCCTGGTAGGTACTTTGTAAAACTAACTTCGAAATTACTTCCGACTTTAAGACACGATTAGCTGTTTAGTTTGTTGGATGCTTGTTCTTCGCTTACTGTTAGCTATTTTATGCAATTCTAGGGGAATTGTTCTGAGTGCTTAACAACAGTCAGACCCGGTTTAAATACCTGCCGGGAATATACATTTGTACGCTATGCGCCGTGGCATAAGCGCTAAGAGCGGTGCTGTGCGCTATGCGCTAGACTTATATTCTGTTCAACTTTTACAGCGCATAGCGCTTATTCCAGGCAGGTGTGAAGCAGGCATTAGTGCTTGAGATTTATCAAAAAAACACCTACCTTTCTTATCCTTGCGAGTGGTGAAGAGAGGCATGTGTAGGGTGGGCGCAGCAGCACATACCTCAGAAAGGCAGGCGGGCTGTTAGAAAGCGGAGTTTGTGTAAGCGGATATGAGTAAAGTGCATATAAGCCGGTCTGCTGTTTGGCTAGAACCAATTACCGGCCCGATACGCAGCTTTCCCTCGCCTAATTTAGCTCTTTGACCCAGCACCTCTACTCTGCAGTCTTGATTGATCTGCTCACACCGCTCCACTGCGACTGACCGAATTTATATTTAAATTCACAATCCACTACAGTACGCATTGTCTTCTTGTAACCTTTCAAATCCAGCTAGTACGCCAGTGTCACTGATTCGGACGGACGTAGTCCGTGCTTAACACGCATTTTTTTGCAAATACAGCTTTTAATGGAGTTTTCTGACTGGTAGACAGAGTCTTCGTTGACAGGATCTTATGTTATCCGGTTGGCGTTGACCCTACTCCAATTGGAGTAGATTCCTGACGGTAAGTAGTTTCCGACTTTGCAATTTCGAAAATGCTTACCGTTCGCCCCCCGCGCATTTGTGGGCTGGTACTAAATCCTTACCGTCACCACGCCCACTTGAACGCTTGCCAAACTGCACGGTTAGGAAGCAGTTAGGAGAAAGCACGGTTTGCCAAATGCACGGTTAGGAAGCGGTTAGGAGAAGCAACAAACATGTCCCGTCTAAAGTCGGAAATCTCGAAGTAAGGAACCGATTTAGTCAATCGATCGAGGCTCCGCCCCGTCAGAGGCTCCGAAAGCTTACCGTCGGACAAATTTGACGCCCACCGAAAGTCGTGTTTCTATCCGTCGCAAATTTGCTGCCGGTTAGCCACGGTTAGAAAATCCGACTTTAGACGGTCTGTCCAAAGGAGTTATGTACAATGTATTTACTAGAGAAGTAACAAACCCAGTATCGCAACAACGTCCTACGTATGTTTGTCGGTCAATTACTGAGTTGTTTTCTTTCACACGGTGTCTTAAAAAACGGAAACATATGTTTGCTATAATTTCTGCAAACCTTGAGCAGATAGGCTCAAATTTGAAGCATGGGTGCCAAAAGCATGGGAATACCGGCACAGTTGGTGTTGTGGTTTAGGCCGCACAGCCACTGTGCGCGTGCTCATGCGCTCATCCTCTCGTTTCTCTGCAAGTTTCTTGCCGTCAAAGAGTCGGTCGTCGGCTGAAGCTCCACCCAGGCCACCGAAAGCTGGTGACAGCGAGTAGGTACAGTAAAATGGGAACCGACTGGATCTGCCGTTGCACCGACGCTACAGACTGCCAAACTCTGGTCATTGACGACTTGAGGGCCTGTTTCCCAAACTTCTTGTTGGGTAGCGAATAAACTTGAAAAATTTTAAAAAGTTCTTATTTGGTCACAGATTCTTATTTAAACTAGATTCTCCAAATGCAGAGCAGCCATATTGCTTGCGTCCTCATCTATGTACAGGTTTTGCTTTTTGAAACCCCGCGAATAAAATTGAATCTTTTAACAAAGCAGTCGTCCAACAGAGTACTGTAAGAGCAAGTGTTTCAATTTCAAGTCAACTGACTTACTTTCCATTCCAACACTTACCAACCAACCACTGTACAATCGAATCGAGCCTTTCGCCATATTTACATAAAAAGAGAGCAATTTCTTCAGTGTCTGCACAGCTCACCTGGTTACTGGCAAAAACACTAATATTACAGTGTTTTTAGTAGGAAACAGAGAAGTCCAGTTGGAAACCACAATAGAAACTACTAGATATTGCACTTCTTTCAACATCTCCCTGATTTAAAACGGTCGGTTCAGCAAATTTCAAACCACAACTTGCCTCTCTGGTTCGCCCAAGTTTCTGCTATGCTCACTCGTGCAATTTGTGTAACACTTGCGTTGCTGCTGGCTTCAGGTAATAGTAATAGGAATGTAATAGTTTTCTAGCTTCTTGGAGGAAGGTGACAGATTTCTGATGGTTTGGTATTTTGAGAGCTGCTAGCAGTACTGTATACGTAGGCGTCTGATGTTAAAGGTGCAGTTGAGAGCGCTGCCTTTGCTGGATGTTACCGAGAAGAGCCGTACAGAGTGAGTGTTGTGGGACCGGAAATAAACCTGTATGGCGTAACAGTGGATACGTGCATTTACCAATGCCAAGATAGAGGGTTCAACTTAGCAGGTGATCTTCGTCTTTGCTAACAGATGCAGCTGAACTGTCAGTTGTGTTGCAGGGTTGAGGCGCGGTCTGTGGTGTCACTGTGGCTACCAGCTGAACCCGTCGGCAGTCAAGCTCCCCGAGACTGAGTGCAGAGACGGATGCGAGGGCGACTTGAACATGCATCTTTGTGGAGGAGACTTAGCAGTGGCTGTTTATGACCTTGACGCTCGTAAGTCTTCTCCTAACCAGTCTACTCTACTGTCTCTACTGCTTATCACAGACCTATTTTGTAGTCACTACTATACTAAGTACTAATTTTTGGGCTTTTATGACGTCACCAAGACTACAAATTCATTACCACTACATATTCAGATTTTGTGACTACAAATTGACTACAAAGTATCTTTTGAATTTCTGAATTAGTACAGTCGTGCCTCGTTAATATGGCCCTCGTTAATATGGCACACTCGATTATATGGCCAAATAGCTGTTGTCCCAATTATTTTACACAATGTACACGTTAATATGGCCCTAGATTTCTGGCTATGGCCAAGAGTTTCTGTGTCCCAATGTTTACATGTTTAACTGATTCGGTAATATGGCCCTCGTTAATATGGCCAAAAAACCTGCCTGACTTTTTAATATAATATGGCCATCAGGGTAATTACAATTTCGATTAGAATTTCGTTGTTTCTGTCTTTGTTTTCTGCTAGCAACGTTACGTTTGCTTTTTCTGTTGCACATTCAAGCTTCACGTTCAGTTTTAATTTGATTTGATTTGCATTTCGTTTTCTCTGATACATACAGTAAATGGTTGTTTCTGGTATAAGCAAAGAATGAGCCAGCTAAATGTTATCTGTTGATATATACTGGTAAAATTATTATAGACAGGTACAGAATGATGCTACAACTCAGATTTCGCAACTTTAAAAGATTTTTTTTTCAAATTTTGTTAATATGGCTGATTCGATAATATGGCCAATTGGGTCGTGTCCCAAAGTGGCCATATTAACGAGGCACCACTGTATGTAGTCAGCAATTTCTGCAATTTATTCGGTCATATCATGCACATTAGCCATTTAGAAACGGCAATGGTGCCATTTTATTGGTGGGTTTTTGTTAATTGAGCTTTTTCACTAGTCTTGAGAACTTTTTTTTGTCATTCAAAAGCAATTTTCCTGTTATATTTTTGGAATATATATTGAATTTCTGACCGTTTGTAAACAAAGCAAAGCAAAGTGCACCTTCTTCGTAAGAAATACAATGTAGGTAGAATAATAACGAAAATATATCTTTTGAAGTTGTAAACAAGAAAACAGTGTATTTTGAAGTTAATCCTAAATTTAAAACTTTCTTGGTAGAAATTAACAGGCATTTTTGACATCACCTTGCATAAAAGTAGATGTTATTCCTTAAATATCCACCTATCCCTTGTTTGGTTCACTATTTTAGATTTTCATATTCCTGTTTCATATCCTAAACCTAAAAATTTGGTAATTATATTAAAAATTTTGCTGACTACAAATTGACTACTACTAACACTACAAATTATTGTTGGCGATTTTTAGACACTACTAACTACGACTGAGATTTAAAATTTGTAAAAAACAAATACGTCTACTTATTTTAGGGGTCCCTAACAAAAAGTTCAATTTTATCTACCGTGTTCAGTTGACTCCTAAAGCCTAAGCCTAAGCAAGAAAGTGATTAGTTAATATATGGTGGAGGGAGCCGTAAAAGTCAGTTAAGCCGTTTTTTCTTTCTTCCTCCACCAAAAAGGTGTACCCACCTACACTACACTTACCTGTGTAATAATACGATACCGGTGCCACATGCAGAGCTACTGCTTTGACTGTCTAAGTTGCCTAAAATTATGTTCAGCTGATTTCCGTTGTCGATTTGATTCGTTTCAACTGATGTAACCTAGATGAGACCAAATTGAAACTGAGTGGCGGAGAGTGCAGAGATGAATGAAATAATTGCAGGCTGTTGGAATGACTACTGGCAATGCTACCGCTCGGACCTGCGGGCATGTCGGGAGCCAGTGTCTCGCGCTATGCCCTTCAAAAACACCGCAGTCGACGGAACTACTTGTGCTTCTTATAAGAGGTGGAAGGGGTTGTTTGAGGCGTTCAACAACGCCTACCCGGGCGACCACAACTACTGCATTATGGACCGTGCTAATTACGACCATCCGCCCTACTGTTATTTGTCTGACGGCTCTGTACCCGACTGCTACACCAGCTGTCCTACAAGTACAATGCATGGGTTAGGCCAGTGTGGTGCACTTTTTATCTAGGTAACTAGGTATACCTAGTATTACCTAGTTAATATTCGGGAAAAGTACCTAGATTTACTTTACCTAGTTGCTGGTTACTCTATTTTACCTAGTTTTACTTTACCTAGTTTCAAATCCGCATAACTAGGTACTTCTAGGTAGAACAGATTTACCTAGTTTGATATTTTCAGTTTCCACGTGGCTTTTTCGGTCAGCAAACATTCAAATTTCCGCCTTTCCCACAATTACAGTGGCCCAGAGAATGAATTTCTAACTTATTTGATCAATAAAATACAAATATTTACTTGAAATGTGTCAAATTTCGTAAATTTTACCTCCACTAACTTCATCATTGTTCTATTGAATCAAAAATAATATTTTGACTTGATTTCGAGCGTTTTAGGTTTACCTAGTATTACCTAGTTTTTCTGGGCTTTACCTAGTATTACTTTACCTAGTTTCTTAGCTGAGAACTTTACCTAGTATTACTTTACCTATTTTTTTAGGTGACAACTTTACCTAGTATTACTTTACCTAGTTTCAAATTTTCAAAATGCACCACACTGGGTTAGGCTGCATTAATACAGTGATACGGTTGCAGCCTGTCTCCACCAGTGTCACCACTACACTGGCAACTGGAGCAGTTTTGTGATGAAGGCGGTTGAGACAGAGCCAACCAGACTGCCCTTCAACACGCTTGTAGAAGCCACCCAATTATTGCTGAACTTCACCTGGGGAAAGACTGTATGCAAACTGCATGGATGGGACATCTCTGAGGAGCAAGTACAATCTTACACTTTCTCTTCTAACCGTGCATTGTCATCCACATGATTGATTTACTACTGCTTAGCAATCATACCCCAGAGTAAACTGGGCATGACAGGAAACAATGTACCGTATAGTGCTGTTTATAGTACCCCCTATTTATGGTACCCGGGCTACTATAAATGGAGACAGATTTTTAATCTGCAATGAGCTGTTATAAATACAAAAGGTGCCAGAAATACAGTATTTTTTGTGGCAAACCTTGTTTGTATCACAGGGAAAACGACTCTTTCCATACGGCTAACGTGATCTGCTAACGCGCGTTAGCAGATCGCGTTAGCTGCGTCTTGTAACCGCGTTAGCTGCGTCTTGTCATCGCGTTTAACTATCGTAACGCGGTCCGCGTTTTAAGATCGCGTTAGCACATCGCTAATACGTTAAACGCGCTTCTGCTTAAACACTGCAAAAAGCGGATGCACAGGGAAAACGACTCTTTCCATACGGCTAACGCGATGTGCTAACGCGATTGTTTCCGACGATTAACGCGTTTAACTTATCAGCATGAGAGGCGCCCGGGCGCGTTAGCACATCGCTGATGCGTTAAACGCGATCTTGTTATGTGATTTGCTAACGCGCGTTAGCAGATCGCGTTAGCCGTCTGTAAAGAGTCGTTTTCCCTGTGTATGAAGAAAAACAGTAGATAATGCAATAGAGGTTCTGATGTATGTACATAACCTATTTTTTACGGCAAATCGGTAATTTGATTGAGCAAAGAACTTCACATACTATTGGTAGTCTCCTATAGAGCAGATTTCGTAGGTGCTATATATAGTACCCGGGTACTATAAATGGATTCAATTTTATTTTCGCAAAACCCTAAGTGCCATATATATAGACCTATTTTGTAGTGACTACTAACTACTAACCACTAACTACTAATTTTTGGGGTTTTATGACGTCATCAAGACTACAAATTGACTACGACTACATATTCAGATTTAGTGACTACAAATTGACTACAAAATACCTTTTGAATTTGTGAATTAGTAGTCAGCAAATTCTGGAATTTATTTGGTCATATCATGCACATTAGCCATTTAGAAATGGAAATGGTGCCATTTTATCTGTGGGTTTTTGTTAATTAAGCTTTTTCACTAGTTTTAACAATTTTTTTGTCATTCAAAAGCAATTTTCGTGTTATTTTTTCGAATATTTACTGAATTTCTGACCGTTTGTAAACAAAGCAAAGTGCACGTTGGTTTGTTTCTTGGTAAACAAAATATAATATAGGCTGAATAATAACGAAAATATATCTTTTGAAGTTTTAAACAAGAAAACCGTGTATTTTGAAGCAAATCCTAAATTTACAATTTTCGTAGTAGAAATTAACAGGCATTTTTGGCATCACACCTTGCAGAAAAATAGACTTTGTTCCTTAAATGTCTACCTCTCCCTTGTTTGGGTCACTATTTTAGATTTTCAAATTCTTCTTTTATATCCTAAACCTAAAAATTTGGTAATTTTATTCAAAATTTTGCTGACTACAAATTGACTACTAACTACGACTACATATTCAAAATCGAGACATTTTGAGACTACTAACTAAGACTACAAATTATTTTTGGCGATTTTTTGAGACTACTAACTACGACTACTATTTAAAATTGGCAAAAGAAATAGGTCTACATATATAGGACCCGGGTGGGTACTATAAACAGCACTCACTACTGTATACGGTAAGCTGATTGTTAGTTTATTCTGGGGAAGGGAGCAATATCATCATTGTACACAATAAGAACAACAACTTTTGATATCTTGAGCAATGTGTGAATGGCAATGATTTAGGTAGAAATAGTTTTAACAAATAACCTCGCTTGTTTAGTGTCTGGCATATGCAGACGAGTTTGGGCCATTCGAGGATCATGTGGCCACTTACATCGCTTTCTACTGCTATGTCTACCCGGTTAGTAACTACAGACTGACAGTCCGTCAAACTTCTATTTAGAACATTGTTCTTCAAAATCCTTTTCTATAAATCCTAAACATGACACTTGCTGGGTCTTAATTATGTGTATCAAAGTTAGACCTAGTTCCCCACCCACAGGGATGTGAGGTGTGTTTTTTCCGGTGTTTTTTTTTTTCGTTTTTTTTCGGAAAAAAACATAAATGGCGGAAAAAACTTAAGCTAAAAATAGCAAATTTGTGTCATTTTTCTGTTAAAAATGGACTTTTGCTATGTATGTATAATAGCCATACAGACCCAACAAAACTATTAGAAAAACGACAGAAAAGACCAAATTTGGCATGATGAAACAAAAATGCAAACTGCTGTAAGAAAATTTGCATATACCCTTATTGATGGAGCCTGTCAGGCACTGTTTCATGCCTGTTTCGTGATTTATATCTATGTAAAACGTGTATTTCTGGTCTGAAAGGACTGAGGAAGGCGCTAGAAAGTGTTAGAATCATAAAACTAGGATACCAAGAACTTGAGCTAGAGTTTTTTCCGCGATTTCGGAAAAAAAACGAAAAAAAACTGGAAAAGAACAGGCCGAGGTTTTTCGGAAAAATATCCAACCCTGTCCCCACAAAATTTTAGTAGTCAATTTGTATGCCCAATGGGCTGTGCAAAAATCACGACATCGGTTTATGGGGAGGGGGTTTTGGGTACTGAAAAACACAAAAAAAATCGCCAAAAATCGCTGATTTGGGCTCAAATGCAGCTATAAATGCATTTATTTTTACAGGCAATTTTAGGAATTTTCGTGTTTGAAATTCTAAAAATCGAAAAAATTTGCTCAAAAAATTACTTGCCAGAAGAAAGGTCAGAGGGATCCGAAAAAATCGTTTTGGGGGTCCCCGATTGAAGGGCCTGGCTCTTTCGTGTTGAGCAGACCGCCCTCTGTTACATGTATGGTGGTGGACAATCTAGCCTTAATCATTGGATGATCTAATACTTGTCATTTATGTACATTGTATGCGCTTATAATTACAGTACAACTAACTACTAAACTAAATTTGATTATCAATCAACTACGATGCCAAGCACTGATTGTAATTTCTGTGATTAATGAAAAATTTTCGTGATTTTTGTAAAAATTTAACTTAAACTGTTACAAAATATCAAACAACCGCGCAGATTTCAAAATTTGTGACTACAAACTGAGGATGAAAAAATATGTAGTTAGTGGATTTAGTTTGTAGTTAGAGTTAATTAGTAGTCTCATTTTCCCAACAGTCAGGTAGTTACAGTAGTTAATAGTGACTATGAACTAGGTCTAACCAAAATAAGCCATATGCTGTTTAGGACTTGATGCGGTGTGAGGAGCCTATCGATGAGCAGAACTTCGGCGCACTCAAGTATTATGTTGAGAGGGAGATGCAGATACTGTGCGATGTAACCTTCTCACCTGGCTTGTCTTGTTTGAGTGAGAACTTTTATTTCAGCTCGCCTGCCACTTCCTTTACCCCCAACCACCTTCACATTGAACAGCCTTGACCCCTTCAGATGGCTGATGGTGTATTTGCTGCGCATACCACATTAGGTAGTTAGAATGAATTGTGTTTTGAACTGGAGGAGGCAATAAAATCGATTACTCATGTTTTGCACAATTCTGCATCAGCTTCTTTTTAGGTAGTTTGATTTGTCCTGTTGGCAAAGATAACGGTTATGCCACTTAAACCCGGTTATACAACAATTTCCCCTGACAATTCCCCCAATAGCTGCTCGTGAGTTGGCTGTAATAAGACTGTTCCTAACTACTCTCCAAAAGAAAATCGTAAAACAATAAATCAGAAGGGCCAAACCAGCTTCTGTTTCGTCCCATCGAATTGCCGGATAGTTGAAATCACCTAAAATAACACAAGGAAGATTGTTTGGACTAGAACCTCGCAAATGCTCGGTTGACTAATAGGATTCTGCCGAAGGGGTACCCCAAGCTCAAGAAATGTTTTGTCATAACCGGAAACATGCAACTCCACCCGTACAGATTGTAGGAATTGATTTCCAAAAATCTGCTTTGTTTCGAAAGTAAAATCCTTGGAATTAAGTAACATAACACCAGCCGAACCCGATCTGAGCGTACGATATTGCGAGTCAACAAAAGATTATGAAGAATCACATGACTAAAATCTCTAGACAACCCGGTCTTCGACACAGCAATAACGGCCCTAGAATTCTGAGAGCGGAATGTTGTTTTTCATACTGCCACCATTAACAGAATAATAAGCTCGATGAGCCTTTTACATCCATTTACTCAGCTGGACGGTTGGTGTTTGTTTTGTTAGCTTAGACACAAGCACCACCCAACCCCGTCCACCTCCCCCAGGGCCACCCCCCCCCGGCGCCGGGAAGGAAGGCCCCGGAAAAAGCGGAACCACCCCATCCGCCCACGAGCCCCGCGGAAGAAAGGGCCGAAACCAGCGCCGACACCCGGCGGAGCACAACAAACACCACCCCCCGGGGAGGGGGGGGCGGGAACCATAGATAGGGTTATATAAGTTTGTGGAGGGGGGGAGGGGGAGAAAAACAACGCGCAGACGGGCGGGGGCCCATGCGCAGCAGGGGGGGAGGGGGGATCACGGGGGAGAAGGGATATATTATTAGTAAATATGTCACGCAGGGGGGGGAGGGGGGCACAATGTGGTGGCCACCACATTGCCCAATGTATCGCCGGCGGGTTTTTTATGGGGGGGGCGCGCCGGTACTGGAGAAGCTAGTGACGAAGAGGAATGATGATGCATTCACCACCTACTTCCCGAAAGCATTCCTCTGTCAGCCAGGACGACGTTTTCTCTCAGAAAGACCATGCTGCTGACGAGATCACAGATCAGAGTGCCTGTGTCAGTTGTGAGAATCCTTTCTCGACCTTTGCTGACGGCCCAAAAAAAGCGCAGGACTGCGTCCAATGTTCGTTCTGTTCGAACTGGATTTGTACTGACTGCATCGTCGGCTGTCCGAGGACCACCAAGTACACGAAAGAAGTTTCGGCCAAACGGATGGCTATTCTGGCTGTGTACCAGTCTCAGTCTGTGCTCATCAACTGCGGTGCTTGTGGCACTCCCTCCGCTAAAGAGATTCTCTCTCAACTGTCGGCAGTAAAAACGGTCAAAGAGCCAACGCAGCCGGCGCCTCAACCGCCTGCTCCAAACCTGATGGCCCACATCCAGACTACTATGACCCAAATGCAAGCTGAAATTCGCTCATTGGCTGCCAGGGTAAAACCGCCATCATGGGCCGAGATTGTCGAGAGAACGGGGGCCCATGTTCAGGCTCCAAGTCAACACTCACTGCCTAACACTGTACCTCCTATTCCTGAGCCTGCTCGCAGTGTTGGAGACGACCTACATAAACGCAGAGTGGTCATTTCGAACTTACAGGAAGACGGGTCTGTTTATGCGGACATGATGAAAATTCGTAATTTGATGATGACCTTAAAACTTGATTATAACTCTGTGCAGGCTGTCGAGCGGCTGGGCCGCCCGTCTAAGGACTACGACCGACTGCTCAAAGTGACTCTGCGTTCAGAGTTTGACGCCAGACTGCTACTGTCTGCCTTCAAGCAGAACTCAAAGGATATGAGCCCCTTGCGGATGCGTCCGAGTCTGCCTGAAGAAGTTCGAAAGCTACGACAAGAGAGACAGAAACTTGTTAGGCAGTGGAACAGTAAGCTGCAGGAGGAGTACGGTGATGAAGTGTTTGTGAGCTTTAGTTTACGGGATGACGGTTCTGTGTGGAGATATAAGTGTCAGGGCAACAGGTGGTTGCGCGACAAAGCGTTTGTTTTCAGCAGTAGTGTAGATCCTTTGTCTGGTGCAGTGATGACGGGAAACTAGTTAGCCCAGACACAAAAAATGGAGGCCAAAGGCTTGTTTTGTTCAACGCACAACGATTATCAACTGCTGATAAATTGGTTGAGCTAAAGAGTTTCCTTTCTGAGCACCTGCAAGATATAGTTGTTGTAACTGAGACGTGGCTAGGTGACCTGGAAACGTGTGTGATACCTTTTCATCCAGAGTTTGCAGTGTATCGCGTCGATAGAATGGAGCGACAGGGTGGAGGGGTGCTAATTTTGGTACCAAACGAACTGCAATCTCACCTTCTTTTCGAGCCTGTGCTGTGCGAGTGTTTCGAGGGGATCTGGGTAGAACTTCTGTCTAAAGGTAAACCCTTGTTTCGAATTGCAGCGGTGTATAGACCTAGGCGCACTTTGGACGTAACTGGGCTTATTGATTTTTTGTTAACTGGGCTAAATACTGCTGTGCCGTGCGTTATTGCTGGCGATTTTAACATGCCAAACATAGATTGGAATCAATTATCATGTGAAGGAGGCGAACGCTCACAGGAGCACCGCTTTCTTCTGTTTACTATCGCTCAGGGACTGCAGCAATTCGTTACGGAACCCACTAGACATAACCCTGATCATATTCTAGACATTATCTTAGCTTCAGAGGCCCAAATTATCATTGACGTTACGGTCGGAGACAGTTTCAGTACCAGCGATCACAACAAAGTTGAGACTATCCTTGATGTAAATGCGGCAAGGGGAAAACCAGCGGTATCTTACCGTGACTTCAGAAGTGCAAATTACAAAAAAATAGAGGAAGCACTCCACTTAATTGACTGGGACGTGATGCTCTTAGTGCCTACAGTACAAGAAATGTGGAAGGTATTTTTGCAAACACTTTACCTTTACCAAAACCTGATTAGCCTTTACGTGCCGTTAAAATCCGTGTCTAAAAAATCTAAAATTAGGTGGTCTAAGGAGTGCCGTAAGCTTGAGCTAAGGCAGAAGGCAGCTTACCGAAAATTCCGTACCAGTGGTTCTCTTCTGGATAGGGTAAATGCTAGAGATTTGGCTAGACAACTGCGGGCTAAACGAAGGCTACAAGAGCGTCAAAGGGAAGAACGCGTGCTACTGTCTGGTAGAAATGAAATTTTCTGGAGTTTTGTGAACTCAAAATTGAAAACCAAACAGCGAATCCCTGTAATAAAATCGTCAGATGGAAAATTTGTAGCTGATAATAAGCGAAAATGTGAAATGTTTAATGCGTATTTTGCTTCTGTATTCCAAAATGAATCTGGAGAACAACATCATTTTCCAAAGCAGACAAATAATTCATTGGGATATGTCCATTTCAGACCAGAAATTGTGTATGTTTTTATATCTGAACTACAAAATAAGCTTTCGCCTGGTCCTGATGGATTGGGACAATTGTTTGTCAAAAAACTTGCGTTTGAAATGGCGTATCCTCTCTTTAGGATCTTTGAGTCATCCTTTCTTAATGGTGACATACCAAATGATTGGAGATTAGCCAATGTGACTCCTATACACAAAAAAGGGGTAACTTCGAAAGTGGAAAATTACCGACCAATCAGCCTGACATCTGTCTGCTGTAAATTAATGGAACAAATAGTAAAGGAGCAATTGTTGGGTTTCCTTAAACAGGAAGGCTTAATTTCGGACAGTCAGCACGGTTTTCTTTCCAGACGCTCTACAGTTACTCAGCTACTTCTTTGCGTAAATGATTGGACAAAAGACCTGGACAGCGGTCTATTTGTGGAAATCTTTTATATGGATATAGCAAAGGCTTTTGACTCTTGTATTCACAGTATTTTGTTAGCCAGGCTCGAGTCTTACGGTATTACTGGACCTCTTTTAAAATGGATTGCAGCTTTTTTAAGTCAGCGTCAACAACGGGTTGTGATCGAAGGTGTGCTATCTGACACTGTACCTGTTACTAGTGGGGTCCCTCAGGGATCCTGTATTGGTCCCTTGCTCTTTTTGATTTATATAAATGAACTTCCAAAGATTCTAAAAAACTCCGGCGTAAAAATAAAAATGTTTGCTGATGATTGTAAGATCTACCTCGCTTTTCCGAAAGTGGGCTATGATCTTGCAAAATTTGAGACTGCAGTAACTAGAATTGTCCAGTGGTGTAAAAGTATAAAGCTACAGTTAGCCCTACAAAAGTGTGCTCTATTGCACCTAGGCTTCTCAAACCCTCAGGCACAGTACGTCTTTGAAAATGTACTGATAGAAACAGTGACAGAAATGAGAGATCTTGGTGTCTTAGTGGGTCGTGACCGTTTTGGCTATCTCAGTTTTTCAAAACATTGTGCTAAAATCGCCAGCGATGCCGCTAGGAAATCTAGACTAACGGAAGCTCCGAGTGACGAAGTGGTCCTTTATAAATAGGAGCACACCAAGCCGCGTCCGCCGCTCAGCGGGGAGCCCCCCCCCCCGAGCACGCCCACCCCCTGGGGGGTGGGGCCCCCCCCGGGGGGGGAAAGCCGCGTGAGAGGGCGCCCCCACCCCCCGCCCCACCCAACGAACAAGGGAGAGAGAACGAGGAAAAAAAAGAAACCAAACCGCGCGCCCCACCACCCACCCGCCCCCCACAACAAACACGAAAAAAAAAAAAGGACGGAAGGGGGGGGAGGAAAAAACGGGGAGGGGCCCCCGGGGAAGGCGGGAGCAACGCGCCCGGAGGCCCAGCGGAAGGGGGGAAGGGGGGGGGGGCAGGAGAGAAGAGAAAGGGGAGAGGACGCGAACAGGGGGGGGGGGAGGGGGAAACGGCGGGGGGGGGGGGAGGCCCCGGCACGGGGGGATAGGAGCACACCATTCCTACTACAGATGTACAAAACTTACGTAAGGTCGCGGCTCGAATATGCCACGCCTGTGTGGAATCCCGATTTACTCAAGGATGTAAATACCGTTGAAAGTGTGCAGAGGGCTTTTACACTGCGATTGCCAGGTATGCTTGGTCTTCAAGGCTGCTACAGCCGTCGCACGATGCACCCGAACATATTATACTTTGCGCGTCTTCGGACGCGGCGAAAACGCGTCTAACTAATCGTAATTGACACGATTGGGGTGGGTTTGGGGTTGGGTTTGTATATATTTTTAAAAGGAATTTCCAACCTTGTGGGTACGCCCCTAATTCAAAATTGTAGTTTGTGGAAATGTCAGTTTTTGTCACAGATAAGCAGTAGCATTCCCGTTCAAGCATGTGGAAGAAATGTGTGACACATTTGCAGCTCTATGCATAAGAGAAAAGCAAAGAAGATCGGGTTTACAGCTCAAACAGACTAAATATTCTTCTTTATGACTGTCCACAGCACTCAGCCACGCTGAATCCGGTTTGGAAAGTATACGGTAGGACGGAAATCTGCTTTTTCTTTCTTTCTCTTTTTTATCGTGGTGACTGGTGACTCGTGTTCAATTGCCGAGGTGGATGCAGATGAAAGAAAAGCGCGTAGTATTGGAGGCGGCACAGAATCGGTTTATGTTGTTTATTGTGCGATCGGTTTTTGATCAGCTACAAACAAAACAATATGACATGAGTCTTTCTTCGTTCTCCTCGTTTCGTAATCCCGAATAGTACCTGCTGCTGGAGGAATTGACAAGATTCATTTCAGGTAAATAACTCAATCATCAACTAACTATATAATAAACAAGGCAGTTAGAGAGATGGGCTATTCAGCTTGACTCAAAAGTAGCCATCGACCGGAACCGGACCAGAACTTGTTTGTTGAAAATCAGATTAAAAATGCCTCCTCCGCTCCAGAATTAATTAAAGATACACAATCCGAAAATTGCAGGAGACGATTGCTTGCAGGCTGTTTTGCTGGGGTTAGAACGGGCAAGTATCATTAATCAACACTTTTAGCTCTATTGTTATTTTAGAAATTTCGGCTTCAAAATTGCGCAGCTATTCAAATATTCATCTGAAACTAACTGCGAAATGCTGAGCATCCTTTTGTCTGCAGCAAACTACCAACAAAGTTTACTTTTTGAAGTGAGAAGTAGTGATTTTAGTTTTAGTATTTTAGTTACCTAAAACGGGGTTTATAGATTATTCTTAAATAGTTTTACCAGAGGCCTTGAATTTTCAACGTTTTCTTCCAATATCGGGCATCATCCCAAATCATAAAAATGGGGCCTGGATGTTGTTTTGAGGAACCCAAAGACTAAAAAAAAACGCTTATTTTGCCTTAAGAACGCGAAAAATTTCCCCTCGCGCGAGGGCGGAGGGTGTGGTATGGTCAGCCAAGGGGGTGGTATTGGTCGGCGAGGGGTAAACCGCAATCCCGGGCCACCTATGTCCGGCATTCCTCAGCACTAGAACCGGAATCGCTAGTGCCGACCGGAACCGAAATTCCGGTCGATCGCTAGTAGAAAGTCTAATGCTGCCGAGCGGGCTAGGTCTTATTCGAGCCCTTAAAAGAACTGGTCATTGCATTCGATGAAATTGACTGTAGTCTGGACGCCTCTCCCTTTGTTTTGCTTACACGGATTGAACCAGTTTACTTTTTTATTGGGTAGATTGTTGGCACAGCTGTCGCCAAAACTATTTAATTTGCGAAACAAATGTTTGGAATATTTATTTTACGCACTTGAAACAAGTAGCTGAAGTTTGAATCTGAGGTGAGTAGTCGAAAATGATTGTATCAGCATTTACCTGGAGCGTAGTTGGCTATCTTTCTTCTTATTTAAGATAAAAAATCTGATTTTTTGCCGTTTCTTTTGATAGAGAGTGGGTCTGCTCACTTAAAATAGATTTAGTACATATATGTAACAGGGGTCTGCCCCCCCACCCGACTTAGGCCAGACCCCCCGGATAGGACCCCCAGACGATTTTTCCCATCCCCTTCCGATTTGCTGGCAACTAATGTTTTGAGCAAATTTTTGCGATTTGTTACAATTTCAGACACAAAACTTGACAAAATCGCAGTAAAACAGCACTTTTTAACTTTTTTTTATCCGAAATTTGTCGTTTTTAGCCAAAAAATTGCGATTTTTGAGCGTTTTAATGCCCAACCCCGTCCACAGAATTTAGGCTTTTGTAGCCGGACAAACGGCCCAGCCCACCCACCGTCCTGACTGATCTTTATCTTGGTTTACTGGACGTAGTAAACTTTACTTTACTTTTACTAGGCTCAGACCCCCTTGGTTGGCGCCGGACCCTCAACCCCTCCCCTGCGGCGGATCACCTGTTACGTGTATGATTTAGTGGGTGGCTGCCATATGGCAGCTCTGCATCCAGTCAATACGGATACCGGATTTCGTAGCGCGCAGCAGGTGCTCAGATCGGTCCAATTATTTCTGTGTTTTTAGCTGTGCGTCTATTAAGTGGTTGGTTCAAAGACGCCGGAAATATAACGAACATCTCCTCTACACGTTCACTGATGTTGCAGCTGAACGGTGTGCTCATGGCCGAATCATTCAAAGTGAGTGAGCTACTGATTATTCGAATTCGTAGTATTAGTGGTAGAGCTTGGCACGCATTTTCGTTGTTGGTGTTGTCGTATCGTGACAGCGAGGCTAATTCTTCAAAACCCGTGTCTTCAGTGAGAATTTCATTATTCATCCTAAAACAAACAACTCTTGGTCCCATAAACAGAACAGAATTTTGTGCAATCGTTAAAAAGAAAACAAGAAAACGGAATCCGTTTAGAATCAGCGAAACGCAGGAAGTGTGCTTGACGTTAGTACTCAGAAGAGCAGCTGCTGTCAGTGTCGCTTTGGTTGCCCGAAATGATCACTTGCTGCACTCTGACCACAGTTGTTAAAAAAAAATTTTTTTTTGAAGGCCAAAAATTTTTGCTTTTTTTTAAAAAATTTTAAAAAAAAAATTTTTTTTTTGAAAATCGTCTTAAATGGGTCCAGCATGCTAGTACAGATACTTACAACAAATTTTCCACTTTTGCACCTTAAGTCAGTTGAGAAACCTGTACGAAAACGACAATACAGCTCTAAACACTGCCTGTAACTGCATAATTTCACCGAAAATTGTCTTTAGAGGCACTTCTAGGTGAATCCTAAGGAAGGATTTCTTACGCAGTCGCTGTTAGGCTCAATGCAAAAGAAGTATTACGCAGGTTGCTGGACAAAATGTTGGCTGCTTCCAAAGAATTTACAAAAAATTGGATGTATGTACGTGAATTTCCCCACTTTTTCCCTTAATTTGCATATTGATTTTTCAAAAAAAAATTTTTTTTTGAGCCTTCAAAAAAAAAGCTTTTTTTTTTAAAAAATAAAGTCTTTTTTAAAAAATTTTTGACCCTAACAACTGTGACTCTGACTGTAGGCACATTGTCCTTCTCCCAGAACCACTGCTCCGTTCTCTCACAGTGAGCGCAGTAGTTGACAAAGTGAGCTGTTGGAATGCCATTGAAAATCCTTCGGGCCTCTTCCATAACGAATGGCAGTTTCTCTTCTGTGTTCTTTGCTCTCACTTTGCGTTTCAGTTCGCTCCAGACCATTTCGATAGGATTGAGCATGCAGTGATACGGTGGCAGTCGCAGCAGCTTGTAGTTGTTGGTCTGGGCCCACTTATCCACGGCATACTGCTCGAACCGCGGCTTGTGCTGCTTGATTACAGCCCAGAGCGTTTGCTTTCTGGTGTCGCTCAGATCGAATGGAATGCTCTTGCTGGTCAGCCATTGCATCATTCGGGCTTTGGTCCAGCTTTGGGTTGGATTTGCTACAGCTCGGCGGCTGTGGTAAGGGGCGTTGTCTAGGACGATCACTGCCCCGCTTGGAATGTTGCCTTTCAGCCTCTGCTCCAGCCAGTCTTCGAAGAACTGGGCGTCCATATCGCTGTGGTAGTCGGCCTCACGTCCGCCAGACTTGCTTCTGAAGATCTGCAAGGTGCTGGGAACAAGGCCATCCTTCGTAATGGCCGCTATTACGATGGCCCGTTCTCCTCGACCGAGAGGGGCTGCCAGTCCATGCGTTAGTCCATTTCCCGGGACATCAGCCAGACGGGGGTTGCATTCGATGATGGTGTCGGCCCAGCATTTAGTGGTGGTCATTTTGCTAGTCAGCCAGGTTTCGTCAAGAAACACTAGACTGGGCCCTTGAGCGCGGTAATCTTTGATTTTCCTCAGATAGTCATGGCGCCAGTGAATAATGTCCGGTCGTTCCCAAATGACTTTCCTGTTGTTACGCCTTTTGTACTTGAAACCGACTTCCTTCAGAACGTCATACAGGACTCTGCTACCGAATGGGAAGTCATCCTGGCTAATATTCGCCCTGATCTCTTTCAGAATGTCTGATACTGTTGGGCTGACATTTCTGGCGAAAAAGCTGTGTACTATTTTACGAATTGAATCCAGAGTGAACTCATCAATTCGGTTTCGCCAACTGTCACGACGCTGGTGCTGCTGTTTGTAGCCGCTGCAGTATTTCGGCTGACACTTTTGCTCAGAGTGTGAAGTACTGGGCTGGCTGCAGCTGGGACACTCGTTTAAAAGGCGGTTGATTGTTTTGCGGTTGATGCTCAGAGCTTGAGCAGCCTCTTGGCGGGGAGTAGAGAATCCACGCTGATCACAGTATTGGACCACGTTCTGCACTAGTCTGCGTGCGAGGGGGCAAAAGTGTGCACCACCAAAACCGGGTTTTGTGGCAGAATTATCTGACTCTTGCACTGTTGCAGACATATGCCATTCCTGCGGTGTTTGAGCCGAAGATTCGCAAAGGTCAGGGTCAGGCAAACTCGATCGAGCCGGCATGTCGCACTGGCACTGGATCTGTTTGTGCTTGAAAGAAGACGCTGTTTGAGCACCTCTATTCCTTCTGCTTGTGTGTCCGTCCAAGCACACCTGAACAAGGTTTGTCTTTTCCTCCTATTGTGGTTTTCTGACATTGATCTGTCAATTAATAACTGCCATTTTGGAAGTAACTTTAATTAGTTTGCATTTGCTTCTTCATGTGCAAAAATCACACATGTAACAGACCATTGACTGAAGTAGGGTTGTTCATGTTCGTAGTCGGCTGCGAGCACGGAACAATATTTCTGATATTGGTTTCCTAAATATAACCTGTAAAACCCAGAATTTTGCTCTGTATAGATCTGAAATTTGGGCTCTAATTGCCGCTAAAGTAGCTGTTTTGCAGTTTGTTTGAGTAATCTTAATCCGAATTTGTTAAAAAAATTATAAAAGTTTTGTTTGAATTAAAAATCCAGTAAATAGAAGCACTCCAGAAAAATTATATCGGGAAATGGGAATGGGTCCAGATAATCTGGGGTTTTTGACCATAGCTGGTACCAGTCCAACCCTTCATTCTGATAGATTGCTATTCATCCTGAGAGCTACCAAAGTAACCCTCAAATTATGGGTCTAAGTACTTATAGACTTCCTTAGAAATTTTATATTTTACCTCAGCATCCGTTTTTGGTTATCGATTTAGCGTTTCTGCCGATGAGTTGTTAAGGTTGTTTTTTTATATTTTTGCTTGTTGTTAGTTGTTGAACGACTTTTGCCTAAAATTGCAAATTTATAGCGTTATGTTTAAGGAAAGCTGATTAATTCGTTCGGTATATTACGTTTTATGAAATTTGAAAGTTTGCTCTCCCTTTGGAATGGAACCCCTACACTCTAAACCTGGCATGCAAACCCCTATTCCACCCCCTTGCCCGGCCAGAACCTGTTGCATGTATGCCTAAACCTCGAGAGTGATCGACCAGAATTCCGGTTTTGGTGTTGAAAGGTGCCGCAACCGGAACTAATCGAATTGTTTGAAAGAAAACTTAAAATCTCATGTCACGGCACTCTAAACTATTAAAAACTTATCTAAAGCTCTGTTTTGACAACAATTGTGTTTAAAATCACTGGAGTTTTTCCGGAAGTATACTTGTTGTCGGTTTGATTTAGCCAAATGTGCTTACTTTTTTAAACATACTTAGTTGCTTAGTAGTTTGTTTAGTGCGTGTAACAGGTCCGTTCCAGGCCGTGCCCATGGGTAAGTGGTTACCTGCCAAGAGAAGGGTCCCGTAAGTTTCGCACGGGGGGTTTAAAAATTTCAAAAAGCTCCAAAACGCCTGGAAATGCGTTTTTGCCACGTTTTAATTAATAATAAAACTAAAATTGCAGGTTTTGCTTTTAAGAGCTAAAAACTAGTATAAAATGACAAAAAAGGCTTCTAAAAACACTGATTTGAATATCGGGAAAGCAAAGCCAAATTCGGGCTGCTAGTAGTTGCATGCATGTAACAGGGGGGTCTGGGGGTCTGCCCTCCACCCGACTTAGGCCAGACCCCCCGGATGGGGACCCCCTCCACCCGACTTAGGCCAGACCCCCCCCGGATAGGGACCCCCCAGACGATTTCGCCGCCCCCCTCCGATTTTTCCGGTAAGTAAATTTTTTAGCAAATTTTTACAATTTTTTAGAATTTCAGACACAAAAATTGTCAAAATCGCCTGCAAAACAGCACTTTTTAGCTGTATTTCAACCCAAATTAGCCATTTTTAGCCCAAAAATTGCGATTTTTTTCTATTTTTGAGCGTTTTTTAGTGCCCTACCCCCCTCCAAAAATTTTTGGCTCAGACCCCCCAACCCCCCTCCCACATCGGCGGATGACCTGTTACATGTATGAGTAGTTGTATTATTGGGTTAGGCAGGAGGTCTCTAAAACTGTCTTGAGTGGTTAGGTATGAGGGACCCCTGATTTGTCATCGATTTTTAACCGACAAGTACAATGTTTCCGAATTTTTGAGCGTTTTTAGAGTACTCTGTACCCGTCCTCCCGAGTTTGGATTCACACCGTCAACCCCGATTCCCTTCGGCACATTACATGTTACATACATGATTGTACTTTAATTTCTTTTACGATAGCGGCTTGAGTTGTTATTTCAGTGACTGTTTATAACTGAGCTTTGCAGCCAACCTTTAGGCGGTTCATTAGGCATCGAATGCAAGGTAATTAGTTAGCTTTACTGTCCGAACAAACAAGGGGCCGTCAAAAAATTTCGAACTCAAAATGCAATATTTTGACCCCACCCCACCCCCTAAGAAGTTCGGTTAAGTTGAGATACTCGCTCTTCAAAAAAAGTTTTGTAAGATTCGGCCATCACTAAAATATTTTTCATCCATTTTTGACCACACAACTCGTTTTTCACTTCGATGAGCTTGACTCTTCTCTGCTTTATTATTATTCAACACTACAGCATTCTGCTGCAACAAAATCAAAGTTGCACTAACCCAAATACGGCAGTTTTTATGTCAGTATAAATTAGGGGGGAAGGGCGGTGGGGGGGTGTTGGGGCGGTATAAATTAGATAAAAAATTGGCGCGTCTTGGCCATGGGGAGTTTACGCTATCCTGTGTGTCACGGCGGCCCCGGCATCTGTGGGAGCGGCTGTTTGTGGATTCGAAACCGGTTGAAGCGACTGGAAGTAGTTGACCTAAACCCAACCCAGACCACCGGAAGCTGTTGATGGCCAGTAGGTAAATGGGAACGGAACCGGAGCTGCCTAAACACTTTATGACGGAAAAGGGGAGGGTTGTTTTGTTTGTAGGCAGGACACTCCATTGAAAGGCTCTAATACGGGCGCGGGGTGTCCTGAGCTGTCCTTAAGGACAGTGGAATCTAAACAAACAAACAAACAAACAAACAACAAATCGCAGTGAAATGTTTCGAAACTTTTTTCACAAACACCCACCCACCCCCCTGAGTCTGACTGAACTTCGAAAATTATGGACGGCCCCAAATAACTGAGCTGATCAAGTGGAGGGCTGGGCCGTTTGTCCGGCTGCCGTCCTAACACGTAAGTACTTGGACAGGTCCATTGCATTACATTGTTGACACTGTGCTGTCAAGCTTGAATTTCGCCAAAATGGTGTATATTGAAATGACAGATCAATCAGTCACTCTGAACTATAAGCATAAGTCTGTTTGCTGACCTGACTTTGAGCATTGGCCACAAGCCGAATTGGCTGTAACTTTGTGGGTGTGGTAGCCACCTCTACTGTCACCATAGTCATTTCATCAAATGGACATGCTGCAGTTAGACTTGCTGATCGGCGTCGTTTTTGTGCCGATGCCATTCTGAGATTCAGTAAAACTAATCAATACAACGGTCTGATCAGCATCCGATTGATCACAATTGACAAAGCCACCGATCGATCGGTAATTGCAAAAGTGCGGGAAAACAATTTATTCCGCGCCCGCGGTGTGTGTGGCAAAAGTGCGGGAAATTGATTTGTTATCAGTTAGAAAGCCCGCCAAATTTAAAACGTAAATGAATGGCCTCAACTTTCCAGGAAACCTCTGCCATTCACTGACTTCCAGATTGTGCTAGAACCACATCGACCCATTAACCGACCACTCAACTCATCGCATGCCATCGATCTTTGCTGAAATACTATCCCAAGAATCAGCCGATTCCGATTGTAGAAGAAGGTGAAGCTGCCGATTTTCCTTCAGCTCACCACGATTTCTTCCCTTCTAGCTTCCATGCTTCTTCTTTTCGTCCATGAATCTTACGTAGGTCCTTAATCTACGCCTGAATATGATGGTCCCGACTATATTGAATACTGTAGTATGCAAATTTTATGCTTATTTCTAAAATTTGAATGCTTCATCCTAACATAGGCGTTATTGTACTTAAATTAAAGGTCTCGTTTAGTTGAGTCCGATTATGCAGGTCCCGACTGGATTGAACACTGTAATATGCTAATTTATGCAAATTTTTTAAACGCTTTATCCTAACCTGTGTGTTAGAAAGAACAGTTGAAATCGTGGTAAGCTGAAGGAAAACTGAGAACTTTAGCTTCTTCCACAACGAAATCGGGCAGTTTTTGAGATAGTACTTTGGCGAAAATCGGTGGCATGTGAACCATGAGTTGCGAGCTATATGGTTCAAGTGCACGATCTGGAAGGTAGCAAATGGCAGGGATCACCTGGAGACTTGACACAATCTATATAGAGGTTGTCAGTACTTGAGCGATTTGAATTTGGCTCACTTTCTTGCCGATGACAAGACTTCCCGGTTAGAGTCCCACCACAAAACTGACAACCTGCAGTCCTGTCGTACGCGGCCCTGATTGTTTTTTATTAGAATTTTAAGCAAAAATACTGTTTGTTTTTATGAAGGTTAGTACTTGCCTCAAATTCGGCTTTTGATCTTTTGACAAAATTGTATTTTTTACACGTGCTGTGCATACATGGGCCGGAAAAATCCGGAGGGGGGTAGGGGGGTTGAGACCTCGGGGGGGGGGGGGGGTCCCCCCGAGGGGGGTGGCCGAGGGGGAGGGGTATACCCCCTTACCCCCCGGCCCATGTATGGTGCTGTGCTGCTTGCTATAATTGGCTAAATTTTGGAAAGTTTGAATTTCTATGGTTTTTAATAAAAGCCGGGGTTAACCCGCTCGCCGACCAAAATGCCCATCGCCGACAGACGCTACCCCCCCCGCTCCGAAAATTTTGCCAACCTTTTTGGGAGAAATTTGGCGACCTTTTTTGGGAAAGCAATTTTATACGGGGTTTTCCGGCCCGTGTATGTAAGACAGTATTTTTGTTTAATTTGTCCATAGGAATTATGAGAATGGACTAGATTTGTTGGTTTTCATAACGTTTTGCTCATTCATTGGACGTGCTTGTCTTTCATTGAACGCGACACATTCTCATTGCTTCCCTTACTACTTACTACTACTAAATCCACTGAAAATTTGTTTCATGGGTAAAATTTACAACAATCTTCATGATTATTCCAATCTAACTATGAATTCGAGCATGCATAGCGGCATACATGTAACAGGTCATCCGCCGAAGGTGGGGGCGATGGGGATGGTCTGGAGCCGGCCGAGGGAGGGTCTAAGCCCAAATTGTAGGGAGGGGGTTGGGCACTAACACTCAAAAATCGCAATTTTTCGGCTACAAATAGTCAAAAGCGCTAATTTGGGCTGAAATACAGCTAAAAAGTGCTCTTTTACGGGCGATTTTGGTCATTTTTGTGGCTGAAATTGTTAAACAATTTCAAAAATTTGCTCAAGAAATTACTTGCCAGAAAATTGGACGTTAGTCCCAACCGGGGGTCTGTCCTAAGTGGGAGTAGACCCCTGTTACATGTATGCCAAGCGGTATTAGACAGTTTCGAAAACCCCTTGCGGTATTTTTCTGCCTGTCCTATCCCTAGTTTGCGACACCAGTTTTTTCCCCGTTGACCTTTTGAGAGAGTATTACACACCCTACAACATTTCTGTTTTGACAGTCGTGCCTCGTTAATAGGGTCACTTGCGGGACACAGCTTAAGTGACCATATTAATTAACAGGTCATGGTGCCGGCCGCGGGGTCTGGGCCCAAATTCTAAGTAGGGGTTGGGCATTCAAAAATCGCAAATTTCGGCTACAAATCTTAAAAATCGCTAATTTTGGCTCAAGTACAGTACAGCTAATTAAAAGTGCTGTTTTACAGCCGATTTTAGCAATTTTAAATGTCTGAAATTCTAAAAATTACAAAAACTTGCTCTACAAAATTACTTGCCATAAGATTGTCTCGGGGTGAGGGGCAGACCCCGTTACATGTATGATGTTTACCATAAAAGTGAAATAATTGGTGCCTCAGCTAGCTGGGAACCATTAAATGAAGACAATCCATCGATGAGGCATGTGCATGGCTTTACTAAAATTACTGTACTATTCTAGTCAGAAGACACTAGTTTAGGGGTCAAAAACCCATTATTGGCTTTATTCTGATTCCCAATGTTTGTTTCCTGCATCTTTCCCGGGCCGGGCCGGGCCGACCCCTCCCAAAATAGTACTTGGAAAATCTGGGCAGAGGCGTCAAAGTGTCGATCCATGTAGGTGGTATACCATAGGACTTGCCCCAGCTCCCGGCTCCGTACTATTACAGAGTCTGCCTTTTTTCGGCAACGTTCAGTCGATATGGTGTTGTAATTTTTTCAGTTGACTCCGTCAGAAATTCCGTTTCTCGGCACTCTGAGTTGTGACGATTTTTTAAGCATTCTCGAAAAACTAGAGAGTGTGATAATGATGAGAGTTTCTGAGGGTTTGTCATGTGATCGTAAACTTCTATTTGCAGGCTATTGTTCGGTTACCTGTCTCCGAAGTTTCACCACGAACTTGTTACCCTACCGCTGTACAAAGTGCCGAATATGGCGAGGAGGAAAGGATGCCCTGACTGCTATTATACTACCATAACGGATTTAACTGTTTTGTCTATTCTGTTGGCGTCATAAATAGAATAAAACTGTTTGTTTTATCACCTGCCGCTTTGCTGTTGTAATGATAAAAAGGAGTGCGATCGCTTTAGCAGCAAGAACAACGTCTTCGCCACTTTCTATTCACGTGTGCGAATGCTTGTTGTTTAGAACTGTATGACATTTTCGTGAATACAAGTTCTTTCTTGTCATGTATTCGCTCTTCTTGCAGAAGAAGTTGATTTCGAAATGGTTGAACAGCAGATTCGTAAACTGAAGAACACAGCAAATCAACCGCAACCAAGTACGTGCTACGCGTCTATATGGCTGTAGCACTCCGACGTCTTTATGGTTATTTTTTTGGCAGTAGCCATGATTGGTTGGGTTTGGTTGTCTGTCACCGATATCACGTGTTCTATGGTCTTTTCTTGCTAATCATGTTATTCTCAAGGCTGATTGCATCACGTTCAGTCGTTTAGTTAACGCACAACCCGTAATTATCCTGATTTATTTGCAGTTCATCCATATTTTGCAAATTAC
>JASANB010005641.1:0-86392 GCA_030248155.1 Sabatieria punctata
TTAACCCTTTGCAAAAGACCTACACCATATGGTGTAGTTGTTATGACGCGATAGGTGCTTTACGCGATAGGTGCGCCTATCGCGTAAAGGTTTCTGTCTTAGAGCGTAAAGGTTTACATCCTAGAGCGTATAGGTTTACATCCTAGAGCGTATAGGTTTATATCCTAGAGCGTAAAGGTTTTTACTTCAGCTATCGCGTATAGAAAGGGACCAGGATGCATTTTTTTTGTTTGGCAAAGCATTTTTTTGTTTCACAAAAAAAGGAAAAAATAAATAAATCATCTAAGAGGAGGTGAATCTGTCGAGGAGAGGAGGTGAGTAATTTTTGGAGGAATTATTGCAGGCGGTCCCTCCCATGCATGGTATGCACTGACTGCCTCTTGTGTGCTGATCTGCTTTTCATGATGGTTCTCGTTGTTCGCCTTCATTTTTTAACTTCTCTGTGCCGACTTGTTTGTACAACAGCTGCCTGGAAAACTACATAGGCAAACAGCTTAGCTTAGCAGCTTGAAATCATGGAAATTAGGTGGTCGCTGTTTAATTAACTATTTCCAGAACAATTAATTTATTCGATAAAATTGTTCATTTAGATAGAGTCATATTTTTGAAAAATGCAGAAAAGTAGGTGTTCGCGGTTTATCAGGTTGTGGTGTAGTTGGTCGCGGTGAACAGAGGAGGAAATCATTTTTTGAGGAGGTGACAAGGAAGCTGCCTTTTTGTTCGATTTGCTTGTATGGAGGCGCAGCCTTGGAGATGTATCATAGAAGAAGCCGGAAAGATTCGATGCTGATGTCTGAACGGAAATCTACCGGTTAGTTTTGTTTTGTCAGTGATTTGTGCATGGAGCCTGTTCGCATCCGGGCCGGTCTAGCCGGTCCCCAGGCGTGTTGCTGTTATATTCTACCCCGGGTATTCTCAGCCCCAATTTCGGGCCTATCACGGTTATAGAGAGACCTACATATCTGCACAAGGCTGGGCTGGGCAGGGGGCCCGTGCCTAATTTATCAAAACCCTATCTTTGTGCCTTTCCACAGCGAAATCCTCTGGAAACGCTCTGCCGGTAGAGGTCGACCCATAGCATAAATGTAGCGTATATTTGTTGATGTGTGTATAGAATGTTGTACTACAGCTGTCTTCGCTCTACTTCTTGCATGCTCTAATGGCGGCTCCAGCCAGCCCGCTGACCTCTTCTTTCTCTGTCTCCCTCTAAAAGCCTTCACAGGTGTTTCTCATCTTTGGCCTTTAAAAGGGCCACGCTGTCCTCTTTCGCTAGAGTCTGGCTTGTATGTAGCGCTCTGCGCGGCATAAACAATCTACCGAATTGGAGTGCTACATTTGGCATCCCCGACGGGAGTCAGTGTGCACCCAGCCAGCCTTCTCTCTCTCCATAGCCTTATTTCTTTCCCTCTCTCGGCACAGCCTTTGAAGCTGCCTGAATGTTGTGCTAATCTGGGCGCTAAAACGAGTACAATTGCCCCTGCTCACCACCTTGGAACTCTGAAAATAAACCTGGCCAGGTTCTGCACCCATATTGGGTCTATTATTGTTCGGAACGTTCCAAGGCTTTTATGATTATGCTCCGTGTGCGCTAATGAGCACAAATTGATTGAAAGTTGCCTCTTGAGCAATGGCTGCCAGAGATTATGTCTCCGCAGCATTTTGAATCGGAGCTTGCGCCCTAAGCCGTGCTATTAATTACTGCTCGCGAGCCTGTACTGAGCGAGACGTGAGTTGCACCGAATTTACAAATTTGTGGCCACTGTGCTTATATTGCTTTCATGAATGAGTGAGCGGGATGACCGTGCAACCACGCGAAATTTAACGGATTTAGCACGAAATTTGAATGCTGCACAACACGTAATTTTGGAACGAATGGATGGTTTACAGGCAGTTACTGACCGACTGGAGGGTTTTGCTGAAAATGTTCAGCAGCAACTTGCCGCTGCTGGTGATCTGAATGCTGCTCGCAATCAGTTAGCGCCTAATCAACTGCCGGGTTTTGGTGCTATTTCTCCTGTTCTTACCACTTTCTCTGGCGCTGAGTGGAATGCACGTTTTAATGACTGGTTTAGGCAGTTCGAAACTGTTGCGCAGGCTTGTAATTGGGCAGACGATAGAAAATTGCGCACACTTCCAGTCTATTTGATCGGACCAGCCAGAGATTTCGTTGAAAGTTTGCCGCAGGCAACTAGAGCTAATTATGGTTTACTGACTCAAGCCCTGCGTGAGCATTATACGCCTCCTCAAAATGAGCAACTGCGAACTGATGAAATGCTTTCGCGCAGACAGCACGCAAATGAATCTGTTGAGCATTATGCCTACGAACTTTTGCGCTTAGTGCGTGAGGCTAATGTACTTCCACCTGAACCTCTTGGTGTGGCTGCGGCAGTGCCTGCTGAAATGCCCGAAATCGTAGCAAAACGAATGGCTTTTCGGCTTTTTGTCAGAGGCCTGCTTCCATATATTAAAATTAGTGTTGAGGATAAAGACCCCACTGACTTTGACGAAGCTTTGCGGCTTGCAAAGCGTTTTGAGTGTCGTGTGCAGGTTGAAAAACAGCATCAGGCTGCAACAATGTCACCTACAGCCAGCACACAACAATCTGCCGCTACTGTGCCTGCTGCCACAGCTCAGGCTTGCCCAACTGCCCCTACTTCTGTTGAACAGCTCGCTGCACGGTTGAATGCTGCCTTGGGTGAAGACCTATTAGAACCTTCTGCTAGGCGCGGGTTTTCTTGGCGCGGTCACCGGCCTTACCAGACACGATTTAACCGTTTTCACAACAGTTCCGGTTTCAGAGATATGGGCGATTCCGAGTTGGACCGTGTGGTTCAGGATGCAGTCCGACGTGCCCTGCACGTTCAATCCAGTCGTTCTACCTGGCACGACCGTCAGAGCGGCTATCAGAGAGACGATGGCCGACAAGGCAGTTTTCGCCGAGGAGATGGTCATCGCGGCAGTTTTCGCAGAGAGTATGGCCAGCGAGGGGGCTATCAGCGCCAGTACCCGGGTCGAAACCAGAATCAGAGCAGTTATGGCCGTGGCAAGGGTGGCCGTGGAGGCCGTGGCAGAGGCCAGAGCGGCCGAGGCCGCTATAATCAGACTTCTCACCCACCTCCGGAAGGTAGTATGAATTTTTATGCTGCCTCTGCGTCTGACCACACCGATACTACTGTAGAACCCGACCCAAACTTTGAACCAGTCAAAATGGGTGACTATGATCCCCACGTTTACTGTCTTTTTGCAGGCAAGCGCAGATCAATATCTCCTGGAGATCAATCTCCATGTGGCCGGCCTGTGGCCCCTGAAGCTAAAAGCCCTCGCCTTGATGCGAAAGACCCAGGTAGTAATGATGGTCCAACTTGTAAACACGATACTGTGTGTGCCAGCGAGTTGGCACAGATCCACACTGCAACTCTGCATCAAGATGCTATTTTACACATGTGCACGGAAAAATGCAGTAAAAATTGGAGGTGGTATTGATCAGAAAGATGACTTTTTCTGTGCGAACTGTTGGGTTTTCTTCTGTGGAATCTGTGCTCACCAAGCTGGTTGGTGCTGGAAATGTGCTACAGCATCGCCTGTTTCAGCCCTGCCGGAGCAACAATCCGTCTCCTCCAATGATTGGCAGGCCGTGGTGCTCCACACTCAGCAGATGCTAACAGAACAATTGGTCAACAGGTTGGCCAGCCATGAGTCGCGTATCAAGGCATTGGAAACCTTCAAGGCGTGCACACACACCTACAAAGTGCGCCGTGATGCGCGGCTGGACCAGCTGGACCAGCGCGTGATGGTGCTGGAGGGCACGCCACTGGATGAGGCGCCCGAGGGGGATTCGAACGGTGGCGACGCCAAACAGGGTGCCGGAGGCAGTGACTCTCCTCTTCCTCGCACACCTGGCTCAGGTACAGGTAAACTGACCGAAATGTTCACCTTAATGGTGATTTGTTCTCTGTTTCAGACCAGTGAGGCCTCTTTGGCTCCTGGTAGTGGTCTGTCCAGTTCAGCGACCGCTTGGTCTCAGATTTGCTCTGTTGATCAAATCCTGTACTTGATGTTATTTTTATTAGTGCTTACTCTTGTTTGGCTGCACCATAAACTCGGCTCTATGCAGCAACAATGTGCACAGCTGACCGACATTACTTACAAATTACCGCACGAACACCACACCCAGTCGCAACACAACACAGAGGCTATTTCCGAGCTACATGATTGGTGTGCTCAAGGTTTTGAGCGTGTCTGTCAACTGATTTACAACCAAGAAAACATAGCCACTATGGACCGCGCCGCCTTGGAGTTTCGTGTCACCTGCCTGGAGGACCACTTCCAGGAGGTGCGCAAGCATTTGGCCAGCTCTTCTGGGGCTCCGTTGCCCTATCAGTATGGTCCTCTTGTTAAGACCCCAACCAGAGCGGCCTGCTTCATGTGTAATTATGGGTGTGAGTGCTCACGGCACCACAAACTGACGTTTCCCCCTAGCCGCAAACGCATCAATCTGTTTGCTTCCACCTTTGAGGTGGATGAACCTAGTTTTGAAACGAGATTCGAGCGGCTCATGGCTCCTGTGCCAGAGCAGGCTCGGCACATGGTGCGACCATATACACAAGCTAGCGCTGGTGGTGCTCCTCTTTTCATCACCAAAGCGTGCGGTGGACCTGTTATTGTCACCCAGGCCTCTGTTGACCCACCGAACCACCCCACTGCACCTGACTGCTCGAAAGCTGAGGGCTGTGGTTCGGCAGAGAGTGAGCGAACGCGTACTGACAGGGAGGTCGCTTCCGGTTCCTCTGAAAGCACCGGTTCTAGTTCTTCTGACTCCAGCCCAGGCTGTACACCTGCTGGTACTCTGTTTACTTTGTCGCTGGTGCTACTGATCTTCTTCGCTCTCACAGGCATGACCTGTGGTTTGGCGCCTACTGCGGCATCTGCAGGTAAGGCATACTTTCTGTGTGCAGGTAGCCGAGGTGGTCATCCAATAGCCGTTCCTGACCATGTCATGTGTGAGTTTCCAACTGTCGACAAAATCTATACTTCCACTGTCGAACTGTTTGTGCCACGAACAGTACCCATAGTCGTTCCGGCAGTCAAGTGCTACCAACGCACTCGAACTGTTTGCACCTCTACCGGATTACTTGGAACCTGGGGTGCTCATGGCATAGTCGCAGATACTGTGTCTGTTCAGTCTGTACCTCCTGATGACTGCTTAGCTGTTTGGAAATCGTTTTCCTGGCGTGGGCAGCGCCTGTATTTGATGGACAAACACTTTTATTCTACTAATCACACAGTGTTTGTTCACTATACATGGTTCAGTACCCATTGTGAATCCGCTACAAACTTTATTCTGGAAATTGGTGAACTTGCCACCATGGACGGCGATCACTTATTGAGCAATCTCGGTGATGTTGGTGGCTGTCGCTTTGCTAATCACCGCTGTGACACTCAAGATGGTATCATTGTTTGGCACACATATGGACATAATGACCGCATCTGTTCTTATGTATCAAACGGCAATTTTACTGCGCAAATTTCGCAGAATCACATTGTCATACACGAATTACAAGGTGCTTTTCTTGTTCACTCTGATGACCCACATGGTTTTAACCTGGAAGTTACTTGTCTTCCAGCTACTGCTTTTCTGACTACTAATGGTGTCGCTGTTCGGTTCTGGAGTGCCAAAGTTTCTGCAACTGTCACTCAAGCTCTCTTCGCCAATGCCACAGGGTATTACGTGTTCCATATGGGCGATGAGACTGACCCAGTTAATGTCAAATTGAACTATTTGGCTGATCAAATTGTCGCACAATCCCTTGAAAACTTTCGAACTGTTTGGGTAGCCTTGTGCCGCCTTGCTGACAGCCAACTGCAAACAGTAAGACAGCTTTTGCGCCTTGACCCCACATTGGGGGCTCGTGCATTACTAAATCGCACTGATATCTCTGCAACCTTTGCTGGTGAAGTGCTCATGATAACACAGTGCCGTAAAATCAGACCTTTGCGAGTTTTCTGGGATTACAAAGTTAATGACACCTGCTATGAGTTTGTCCCTGTCTTGACTACACAAGGGTTGCTCTTTGTTTCCCCTGGCTCCTCTGACCTTGTATTTACATCACCTGTTGTTCAGTGTGACCATCACATTTCTGGAATTTTCTTTGATGGTGCTAAATATCGCACGGAGCAAGGCCCAGTCCATGTTTCTATTTTTCCCAGCCAAATGGTCTGGCATGCTTCTTGGTCTGCCTTTGTTTTCAATTCACCACCTATCTTTCATAGTTCATTAGCTGGTATCACTAGCACTATTGGGTTACTACGCAGTTACTGTGGACGCATTGAACGCTTGCAAGCACAGCTTAATGGCTTAATTAATTATACATCTACCTTCAGCCTTGACCCCAGCCTTGTCAAAGATGCCTTGATTGGCTATGGTACTGGCCTTGGCCAGATCCTATCAGGTGCTGGGGAAGGTATTGAACATGTTATCACAGGCACCAGCCAAGGCGTTTCAAACCTGAGCACAGGCTTGTTGTCTGGTATCTATCAGTTTATAGTGAATGGTGCAGTCACAATTCTTCTCATTGTTCTTGCCTGTGCAGCTATTTTCCTATTTATTCGTTGTGGTGGCCTCCAGTGCCTCTCACGCCACCTACGTCGTCTTTGGCCTCGTGCCCAGACAGAAAGTGTCCAATTCCATGCTGCCACTAATGATACCCCAGCTACTGTGACACTTCCATTTAATCGGCATGATAACGATAATGATCCTGGTGGCTCTGCAGCACCATGCCAAGCTGAACAGTCATGTTCTACTGTAGAGGCCCCATCCCTTGTGAAGAGCACAGAGGGTAACAAGCAGTCCGCTCAGTCTTGCACTCAGATCGCAACTGCAGCTCCAACATGGACCTGCTGGCCACAGCTGACTGAAAAGTCTCTTGGCTATTGTTATACACTCAATGGTGCTCCTGCTTTCGCAGATGTCTCTTTGAACACCACAGTTGGTGCTCATGCTACCATTGGTGTTTATCTGAATAACATGCCCTTCGTAGCACTGTGGGACACAGGCTGTAATTTTACATTCTTGGCCCAGCGCACTTTCAAGCGTTTGGGACTTGAAATCCTTGGGCCGTCCAAGATTTCTGCTCGGACAATGGCTGGACAGTCGATCCAATTTATTGGCACTACGGTTGTGACTTTAGTAGTGGCATCACAAGTCTTTCTATTGTCTGTACATTTGGCTCAGGATGGGCATTGCCCCACTGATTTAGTAATTGGCACTGATGTCATGCAGAAACTTGGTCCATTCGGCATGAACTTTGTACCTACCAATTGCACACTTTCCATTGGTGACGCAACACTGCAGTTGGGAGTTGGTTTGTCACTCCAAGGCAAGCATAATTATGCTGATCATGTACCAGTGCAAATCTGTGATTCTGTCACTATTCCGGCACGCACTGAATGCATCGTGAGAGGAAAAATGCTGACGGATGTTTTGCATAGCTCAGACCTCCTCTTTGAGCCTGCCGATGAGCGGCTCGCTGGTTTGGGTTTGTTTGGAGCGAAAGTTTTATGCACAAATGCTCAGGCATTCGTTCCGGTGCGGCTTATGAATGCTTCTCATGCACCAATTAAACTCTATGCACATCAGAGAGTCGGCTATGTTAGTCCAGTGAATGCAGTTCTTTGCTCATTTGCCAGTGCTACTAATCCAAACCAGTATTATGCTGCAACTGGTACTACCAACCGCTTCCCTGAAATGCCTTCAGGAACTTCAACAGCTGGCATCAAGTCGCCTGCCGACACTGACAAACAGTTTGCACAATGTTTATCCAGAAGCTCTCTAACCGATGAGCAACGTACTACTTTGTTGCAACTCTTGCATCAGCACAGCCACGTGTTTGCTACTGATCACTTTGACTTGGGTCGGACTACCACTATTTACCACCGAATTCGAACAGGGGATAGCAGACCCGTGAAATCTCGTCCCTACCGCATTGTTGACTTACGAGGACCTGATGCACTTCTGGCGCATTTGCATGACCCCAAGGCTAAGCCGTTCTTAGTTCACCAGAATCGGCTCAAGCTGTGTTTAGGCGATCGAGTCTCTTCATTGCCACTTGAACCAAGTGTTCCAACCACTACAGATGTCTCCTCGGTCTCTCCTACAGCCGTTCCCAGTTCCTCAACGACCCTCAAACCTGATGGATCCATGGTTCCGTTGCCCAGTGATGATCCGAAGTCAACTGCTGATGCAAGACCATACAACCTCAGACCTCGTCCACATCGAAATGCAATGAACACCAGGAGGACCTTGTGAATCTAATATTCTTCTGTGTTAATTAGTTGTTCTATTTATGTTATGTGCTTCTTTTTCTTATATTCATTTATTTGGAACTCTGCAGCATCCGATAAGGACCTGCTAGGATGATTTTCTATGTAAAGATCTGGGGGCCAGATCTCTTTTATGAGGGTGCATATGTAGCGTATATTTGTTGATGTGTGTATAGAATGTTGTACTACAGCTGTCTTCGCTCTACTTCTTGCATGCTCTAATGGCGGCTCCAGCCAGCCCGCTGACCTCTTCTTTCTCTGTCTCCCTCTAAAAGCCTTCACAGGTGTTTCTCATCTTTGGCCTTTAAAAGGGCCACGCTGTCCTCTTTCGCTAGAGTCTGGCTTGTATGTAGCGCTCTGCGCGGCATAAACAATCTACCGAATTGGAGTGCTACATAAATAGTAGGTGCGTATTGTAGTCCTGTATTGTCCCTCACTCACCGACTAATTTGTTTATTGAGTAGACGGCCCCTTGCCGCCCCCCGCAGTAAATTCATGTCTCGTTAATCCGGACCTCGTTAATCCGGATATTCGCCTTCCGGACAAGATTAGGCCAGGTCCCAATTTTCCCTCATGTTATATGACTCGTTAATCCGGATCCGGATTCGTTAATCTGGACAGAAGATTTGGGGTCCCAACTTCGAAATTTGTATGGTAAAGTGATTCGTTAATCCGGATTTGGTTAATTTGGACAAAATCCATGCGCAATTTTTCAATTCAGGTGTGAATTTTCAATTGAATAATGCTTTTCTTTGAGTCAGAATTGGTTATTTTTGCCTTTTTAGGAGCTATAATCAGCTGAAATAAGTTTTTGGGTTTTAATTAGGAGCTACAGCTGCAGAATCTGATAATGCAACTAACAAAAAGTTGTCATTTAGACATTTCACCTGAAAAACAGTGTTTTAGCTTTGATCCGTTATTCCAGAAATTCGCTAATTCGGACAAAGTTGGCCGGTCCCAACTTGTCCGGATTAACGAGACACGACTGTAGCTTCCTTATACACGCGGAGCGTGCCCTATAGTGATCCGTCCCCCTAGGGGTATTTTTATATTTGAAAAACAGACCCTCCGGAGAGTCCCTATACTGATGCGTCCCCAAGGGGTATTTTTATATTTGGAAAACAGGCCCTCCGGAACGTCCCTATACTGATGCGTCCCCCAGGGTATTTTTATTTTTGGAAAACAGGCCCTCCGGAGCGTCCCTATACTGATCCGTCCCCCAGGGTATTTTTATTTTTCACGTCCACGTTCAGCGACTGTGGTGGTACCATATATGGTACCGTCACCATACGTATATGGTACCGGCACCATATATGGTACCCATACATGTAACAGGTCATCCGCCGATGGGGGGAGGGGGGGTTGGGGGGGGTCTGGCGCCGGCCGGGGGGAGGGGTCTGAGCCAAAATTTTGGGGGAGGGGGGTGGGCACTAAAAAACGCTCAAAAATCGAAAAAATCGCAATTTTTTGGCTAAAAATTGCCAAAAATCGCTAATTTGGGCTGAAATACAGCTAAAAAGTGCTGTTTTGCAGGCCATTTTGGCAATTTTTGTGTGAAATTGTAAAAAATTGCAAAAAATTTGCTCGAAAATTTACTTGCCAGAAAAATCGGAGGGGGGGGTTGGTGAAATCGTCTCGGGGGGGGGGGTCTGGCCTAATCGGGTGGGGGGCAGACCCCTCCAGACCCCCCTGTTACATGTATGATGGTACCCCTACCCATGGCCATGGGTGCCGGTACCATATACGTATAGTACGAAATTTGAACAGAGTGGTACCATAGTATATGGTACCGGTACCGGTAATAACGCGAAGGTGGGGGTACCATGTATGGTACCACCACAGGCCCCGAAGGTGGGGGTACCATATATGGTGACGGTACCATATACCGTACCACTACCTAAGGTACCGGTACCATATGGTACCGGCACCTTATATGGTGTCGGTACCATAAACGACGTTAAGTGCCTGACTGTAAATAAGCGAAAATTTTCTCCGGGTATGGTCGGCCGATGGGGTATGGGCCGGCGAGGGGGGAGGGGTTACCAACCGGCCCATGTATGCCTACCAGTAGTAATTGCGATTATTCGACATGTGAAGATAAGATAGGTATATCTATGGTATTAGCCATCGACTGGAACCAAAATTTCGGCAGCAATCGGCAATTTTCAAGTCAGGTTAAAAACTTTAAAATAAATTCTAGCGGAAAATTGCAGGAGACAATTATGGAGGTGTTCTGCTAAGCTTACTGTTACGCTACTGTGAAATACTGTAGGTACCAATACCATTTGGGTTGCAGCAAACGACAAACAAAGTTTACTTTGAAAGGAATTCGTGGTGATTTCAGGACAATTGTTGCCTAACGGGGGTTTTGGATGATTTACCTATAAATCGGTTCTGTTATTTTCTCCTAAAAGTTGAATACGGCCGGCCGAGGGGGTCAACCAAAAATTCGATTCTCTTACCTTCTCCTAAAACTTGAATACTGCCGGCCGAGGGGGTCTACTAAAAATTCGATTCGAGCCATATACGGGCCGGAAAATGAGGTCGGGGTTAGTCAAAATATGAAAATTCAGGCTGTGGGCCTGCCGGTTTTGGGGTCGTCCGTTTCCAGCGCTTAGGCGGTGTGTTTTGGCGGTGGAGTCCAGCACAAATTGGTGTGCGGGCAACCCACCCCCACCGTGGTCATTGTATGTTTCGATCTGTCTCAAAAAGTATGCTAAAATATTTTAATTTGCACTAACAAATTCCCAGAAACATCGTTTAGGGGCCACCCGGCGGAGGAAGGGGCAGAGTTAGTTCTGAACATAAGAGCCGCCAAATTCCCCAATTAAACCGTCAGAGCGCAAGTTCCAACCCGGCGAGAGGGTGACCGCCTGGTGACATGTTACGTACATACATGTAACAGGTCCCGGCCGGCTAGGGGAGTGGGGGAGGATGGTTTTTCCACCAGGTGGGGGGGTCGAGGGCGGTTTCGCCCAGAGGAGAGGTTCCAAAAGTCCAAAAAGCTCCAGAACGCCTGGAAGGGCGTTTTTTATCACGCTTTTCTTTAGTAAGGAGGCTAAAAACAGTATTTTACTGGAACCGCTACCAGCATACATGTAACAGGGGGGTTTGCCCTTCTTACCGTTTTTTGTTTTAACAGGTGGCGGCTGGGTCCCCAAAACAGTTAAAAAAAGTATTTTGAGGGTGGCGGTTGGGTCCCCGAAACAGTTAAAAAAGTGTTTTGAGGGTGGCGGTTGGGTCCCCGAAACAGTTAAAAAAGTGTTTTGAGGGTGGCGGTTGGGTCCCCGAAACAGTTAAAAAAAGTATTTTGAGGGTGGCGGTTGGGTCCCCGAAACAGTTAAAAAAGTGTTTTGAGGGTGGCGGTTGGGTCCCCGAAACAGTTAAAAAAGTGTTTTGAGGGTGGCGGTTGGGTCCCCGAAACAGTTAAAAAAGTATTTTGAGGGTGGCGGTTGGGTCCCCGAAACAGTTAAAAAAGTATTTTGAGGGTGGCGGCCGGGTCCCCGAAACAGTTAAAAAAGTGTTTTGAGGGTGGCGGTTGGGTCCCCGAAACAGTTAAAAAAGTGTTTTGAGGGTGGCGGTTGGGTCCCCGAAACAGTTAAAAAAGTATTTTGAGGGTGGCGGTTGGGTCCCCGAAACAGTTAAAAAAGTATTTTGAGGGTGGCGGCCGGGTCCCCGAAACAGTTAAAAAAAGTATTTTGAGGGTGGCGGTTGGGTCCCCCAAACAGTTAAAAAAGTGTTTTGAGGGTGGCGGCTGGGTCCCCGAAACAGTTAAAAAAGTATTTTGAGGGTGGAGGCCGGGTCCCCGAAACAGTTAAAAAAAGTATTTTGAGGGTGGCGGTTGGGTCCCCGAAACAGTTAAAAAAGTGTTTTGAGGGTGGCGGTTGGGTCCCCGAAAAAGTTAAAAAAAGTGTTTTGAGGGTGGCGGTTGGGTCCCCGAAAAAGTTAAAAAAAGTGTTTTGAGGGTGGCGGTTGGGTCCCCGAAAAAGTTAAAAAAAGTGTTTTGAGGGTGGCGGTTGGGTCCCCGAAACAGTTAAAAAAGTGTTTTGAGGGTGGCGGTTGGGTCCCCGAAAAAGTTAAAAAAAGTGTTTTGAGGGTGGCGGTTGGGTCCCCGAAACAGTTAAAAAAGTGTTTTGAGGGTGGCGGTTGGGTCCCCGAAACAGTTAAAAAAGTGTTTTGAGGGTGGCGGTTGGGTCCCCGAAAAAGTTAAAAAAAGTGTTTTGAGGGTGGCGGTTGGGTCCCCGAAACAGTTAAAAAAAGTGTTTTGAGGGTGGCGGTTGGGTCCCCGAAAAAGTTAAAAAAAGTGTTTTGAGGGTGGCGGTTGGGTCCCCGAAACAGTTAAAAAAGTGTTTTGAGGGTGGCGGTTGGGTCCCCGAAACAGTTAAAAAAGTGTTTTGAGGGTGGCGGTTGGGTCCCCGAAAAAGTTAAAAAAAGTGTTTTGAGGGTGGCGGTTGGGTCCCCGAAAAAGTTAAAAAAAGTGTTTTGAGGGTGGCGGTTGGGTCCCCGAAACAGTTAAAAAAAGTGTTTTGAGGGTGGCGGTTGGGTCCCCGAAACAGTTAAAAAAGTGTTTTGAGGGTGGCGGTTGGGTCCCCGAAAAAGTTAAAAAAAGTGTTTTGAGGGTGGCGGTTGGGTCCCCGAAACAGTTAAAAAAGTGTTTTGAGGGTGGCGGTTGGGTCCCCGAAACAGTTAAAAAAGTGTTTTGAGGGTGGCGGTTGGGTCCCCGAAACAGTTAAAAAATGTGTTTTGAGGGTGGCGGTTGGGTCCCCGAAACAGTTAAAAAAAGTGTTTGTGGGTGGCGGTTGGGTCCCCAAAACAGCTAAAAAAGTGCTCTGAAACGGTCGACTTTTCACTTATTCTCCTGACACAAACTTTGTGGTCATTTTTTAAAATTGAAATTTGCAGGCCGCTATGAATAATGCGTTCGCAGCGTTCCGCTTTTCCATCAGCATCACAGACCGCAGAGCTCAAACCAAGAACTTGAACTTGTTGAGTTGGCCGACTCTCTCATGGAGGTACAGAAACACCATTGAATTTATCTCCAGATATGCTTGCTTACTACACATTAATTAACAGGTGCCACGGTCGGTGCCCAGCCATGACCACAATGTGGTCGACTTGAAGGCATATTTTGAACCCATGCAGTTGCGCATGACCAAGTGGGATCTACGTCAAGCAGCAACCAAACGATGACCAGAAGGTGTTGCTATTGGTGTATGGTGCGCTTGTGTCCTGGCAACTGCCACTGGTTGTGGCATTTCTGTAACGACTATGAATTCTACGACCCCAGGCCCTGCAAATGGTTAAAAGGAGCGGCTCGAAACAACCCTATCAAAATATGAACTTTACTCTGGTTCTGGTTTGTTCATCTGCCAGTGTCCTACAGAGGGCGTAAAAGTTTACGCAGCTATCGCGTATAGAACAGGCACCTATCGCATATAGAGCAGGCACCTATCGCGTACAGAACAGGCACCTATCGCCTATAGAACGGGCACCTATCGCGTATAAGACAGGCACCTGTCGCGTAAAGAACAGGCACCTATCGCGTAAAGAGAAAAAACAGCTATCGCGTTTAGCGTTCTTACGCGATAGGTGAAAAATCGGTCATATGCAAAGGGTTAATTGAGCTGCTTTAGTCTGGAAAAGGGCCATGTGATCAATCAGCTGGCCGGATAAAAAGACAAGTCAATATGTACCTTGACCAAAAGCATGATGCTACAAATGCCGATCAGTTTGTGGAAGCCGCAACATTCAAGGGACTCAGAGACACTAGCTTTTTTATTGGCGAGGTAAAGGAGCCACCAGCAAGTGTGCCACTGCCAAACAAAGCGAATATTCCATTGATCACCAAGCTGTTTGATTTCCAATTTGAGTGGGACATGACAGTACCAGGCGAGTACAAGTCAACTCTAAAGGCATGGCGAATGCCCCTGATTGGGCCAGGCAAGACAATTGAGAGAAAGAGCTATGAACGTGCAGGACACAAACACATCTTGGAGTTGCGACGTCAAGTGCATGAGGATCATAAAGCTGAACCAAAGCCGGCATCCTACTCCTACTGGAAAGAAATCGGAAAATCGGACCACAAGCCAGTTGCACCAGGTGAAAAAGATCCAGCAGATTCAGAAACGGACAACGGTTACATTGTGCCAGATGATGAAGATGAAGATGTGGACCAGATTACACCAGATCAAGAAAAGCTCTCTGATCAAAGTACTCTGTACGACTGTCCTGAGCCGGGTTGCACAAGGCAGTACCAGTACTATCGCAACCTGGAACGTCACATAATAAGTGGCAAGCATCACTACAAACCAACACGGCAAACAATGCAGGATGTTGCCCAAAGTCTCTTTGCTAAATACCTGAGCGCCCCACGAGCACCACTGATGCCCGAAGTTCAAGAAGCCGTCGATCTCGAAAACACTCAAAATAGTCAGTGTCCAGGGGCTATAAAAGTGCCTGAAATGGGATGGGCACTTCAGCAGCCCTCCACAAACATTCGGTTTTCACGTGAACAGGTTGCATTTCTTGATGCCCAATTTGAGAAAGGACAAAAAGATGTCAGTAAGAAAGCTGACCCAGCAACAGTGGCAAAAGCCATGCGTTCAGCAAAAAAATTTGGAAGTATGCAATATCTATGCAAAATCGGTCTACATAAAGTGAAAATGCATCATTTCAGCTGATGAACTACTGTTTGAGCCAGAGGAGTATTTGACAGCACAGCAGATAATGAGCTTCTTTTCACGGAAAGCTGCTCAAATAAGAGAAGGAACTCCATCCCACCCACATCGCCACCATCCAAAAACAAGGACAAGAACGAGAGTAATTGCCACTACTAATAGACCGGAAGGACATGCATACAAACAGACCACTGATGAAGCAGTCCTTCTTGAGATGGAAAACCCCTCTGAACTACAGGATGAAGTGGAGCATGAAACTGGCAATCGTTTCATCAGGCGTGACCTGTATTTGGATGAGCATGAATTCACAACTGTTGAAGACGAGCTTTATCAGAACTTGAAGCAGTGTACAGATGACGATCCTAGCGCCTCAGTTGGTACCACAGATCATACTGATGCTATGGAAGTAGACACAGATGTCCCAGAAGACATGGAAGTTGATAGTGATCGCTCTGGTTCTACTGATCTTTTCAAAGATGACTGATATGCAGTATAGATGTATATGTTAGACAAACTGAACAGCATATACATAAATGTTTGCCTGTAATACCAGTGCAATAACAAAAAGTTGAGCTAGAATAACTCAAAACACATATAGGAACTTTCAAGTCTAGAGACTGTACTTAATCTTTCGTTAATGTTAAGACTTTCGTTTTCAGTGTTCTGTACAATCTGTTTTGTGTGGTTGTTATATTCAGTAGATTTTGGCACAATTATTATTAGACTGCGAACTGGTATTGGGTATTGGGTGTATTGGGGTGTTTTCCAGGTATTGGGTATTGGGGTTTTTGTCCCCCAATACCCAGTACTAATTAGGACGTGTCAAAATCGAAAAATCCAGAAAGATGCACCTAACCCAGCAAGGGCAAATCTGGCTATCGAATTTCCGCTAAAAGCCGTCCACGTACGGCCAGACTTGCCGTATGTACATTACTAAAAACTGTTACTGCGCAGAAGCGGCTCTGTTTAGTTTAGCCATGGCTTTGCTGCTGTTTAACTGTATGTTTTGATTTCTGAAGCATTTACTTTTAAGAAACAACTTTAACTATGAAAAATACGTTAGTACTGATATTTCTTGCCTTGCCATTCACTGTTGTCTGCCATTGTATCGACTTCAAAACATGTTACGAATGCGTTCGGCAATCAAAAACCTTTACTGGAGGCTGCAAGTGGTCAATACTGTCTGGCCTATGTGAACAGTCATCAACAACATTGACATCAGATAGTATAATTGCACATTCATATTCTGATTGCCCTGAGATAAGTTTCCAGAATATATACAGTGGTGAGATCGCTATTGGTTTTTACTGTTTTAGTGGTATAAAAGTAAATGTTTAGAACAGTGCGCATCAGCCAATATCAAATTTGCGGCTGCAGCATACAGTTTGGACTCAGAAAAGTGTTTGGGGATATATAGTAAGCAGATTCAAGTAGTGAAAGTTGTGCGGCAAAGATGCAAACTGTCTGAAAAATCATGTACTGCCTTGGTTGCTATAGATCATGTACAAGATAGCGTTATTGCGGCGTTTCAAGCTGGCAAATCAACCAGTCACTTTCAACCAGGGCTGTTTGTTTTCCGGAAAAAAACTCAAGCCGGTTTTTTTCCGGTTTTTTTCCTGTTTTTTTCCGGTTTTTTTCCAAAAGTTATTTTCCGAGATGACAGAAAAAATTTTTTAACAATAGCTTTTTATTGCAGAATTCAACGAAATAGCGTGAGTCTTATTATAAAATGCACTAATTTCATGTTTTAGAGTAGTAATTTGATTTTAAAACACCAAAAATACAATTATAAAAGTTGCCTGAAAATGGTGCCAATATTTTTTGCGAAAAACAGCTAAGTTATGCCATGGAAATGCTTGTAAGGCTTCTATTAACGTAAATTCAAAGCATTGGAAGCGAATTTAACCAGTTATTGCGCCTATTTCCTTTAAAAACTTACTTGAGTTTTTTTCCGCATTTTAGTTTTTTTCCGAGCCCCTAGGAAAAAAACCGGTTTTTTTCCGCAAAAAAACGAAAAAAACCGAGGAAAAAAACCGACCCAACAGCCCTGCTTTCAACCTGACATGGAACTCAGTGCAATTGGTGGAAAAGTAAATAAGCTGTTTGCAGATGCTCTGAACACTGTATGGCCCTCCCTGAAAAAGCAATTGTTTCAAACATCAGTTCAATTCTCTCAGTATAGTATAACATTTACTGGACACTCATTTGGAGGCGCACTAGCACTTCTTGCATCTGCTGACTTTGCATCAACTGTCCCAGTATTGCGCCAGAAGATTCAACTCTATACCTATGGGCAACCAAGGGTTGGTAACTTTGACTTCGCGCAACAGTTCTTTCTGTACGTGCCTCACGCTTGGCGTGTTGTGAAGGCAGATGATTTCATGGCTAATTTTCCAGACTGCAAAAAACGTAATGTTCCGACTTCTGTTTTTCTTTTGCTGCTGTACATTGCAGTAATATTTTAGAAGGAACAGTGAAGTGTACAACGTGCACTAACTGTTATTATCATAGTGCCTTGGAGGTATGTTTACACTGATGCTTGTTAAGATTGGCTTATCCTAGTTTAGGTGCATTATGCAGACATCATGCCACTGGCTCCGACTCCTGAGCTATCTGAACCTGATGTTACTTATGAAATCTGCAACAGTTATGCAATTTTCGAAGATGAAAAGTGTGAACCAAGCAAAACTGCAAGCCGAGGTTTGTCAATTGCCCTACAGCTTTTTATGTACGTTTCTTGAACAAACTGGGTCTAACAATGTTTCTCTCCTATTGCTGTCCAGTACAAGCTGCTAAGGCAACAGCATGTCTTGGTCTTGTTTGGCGTAACCGCGGTTGAGAGTGGTTTTCGTTTATCTTCTGTCAGAGCAACATTCGGTTGTAATTCACATTCATATAATATAGATTTATATACATGCACATATGTATGAGCGCGCACTAAGTTTGAAAAACTTCAGTGAGTCATGAGTCTTACTTTGGACGAACGATTGAGCGGCTGTGTGATTCAACTGCAGCAAGCACTATCATTTCAACTAGTTGTCATAGCTGTCTGTTCAATCAGCTCTGTGGACAACCAAACTGTTTATGGTGTGCAGAAAATAAACGCTGTCACTTAGAGGATCATAACACTAAAGGAGACTACTGCACACCGGTGAATTGGGTTGGCTCTTGCCCAGTTGAGAACGAGTTGCATGTGAAGTACGGCTGGCTACAAGGTTACCAACAGAAAGTTTGTAATTATCTTTCTGTTCTAGAGGCCAAAGAGTATCTGAACCTGAAGCCAAGTCGCAACTATATCGTGAAAGTCACCTAAGTATTCGTACTGGAAACTATCTGCATGCAGATGCCAAGGCTGCTGGATTTGCAGTCCGACTCCACTGTGGTTTGTATAACTCAGAAAGTCACTTTGCATACAGGTTGTCCATCACTGGTGTCTTGCCAAGAAATGACATAACTACATTTGGATTTGTGCTTCCACAAAGTGTGCAGAAGGTACAGCAGCGATTATGTGTATTACATTGAGGCACTTAATGGCATATAAAAGGTAACAATATCATATATGGGCCGGAAAAATCCAGAGGGGGCCTGAGGTCGTCTTGGAGGGGAGTCCCAGAAAAAGTCCAAAAACGCCTTAAGCAGCGAAAATTTTCTCCCTCCTGAGCGGGGTGAGTGGGGTATGGCTGGCCGAGTGGGCAAACCCCCTACCCCAGCCCATGTATGAACAATATATAGGTGGCAACCACAAAGTAGGACATTCTGGTGGTACCAAACCAATATCATTGGCAACCAGTCTTGATATGGTAAGAAACTTGATGTGGTACATTTACACTGCACTTTGCATCAGTTCCATTATGCCTTAGTGCCTGACGTATGTATGTAGGAGATCAGCAGGTGTACTATTACAAATATTCTACTTTATATACTGCAGGTTTTCGCAATCGGAATTGAGCTTGAGAGAACCAGGCCAACTGATGCAATCCACATTCAACAAATTATTATCCACTTGCATGGAGTTAGAAACAGTACATTTCAATTCATGGTTCATGAGTGGATTGCATACTGGTGCATGCCAAGTTCAATTATCATGTCAGAAACAGCCGATTTTGCAGCAGGTGACAAATAATTTGTTAATCTAGTTTAGTTTGTCACACCTATATACGTACAAGTACAAGTATGGATGTCTGTCTAAGATGGATAGGATATGAATGTAATATGAACTGTTTCAGACAAAGACTATTTTTATGCTGTGCACATTCTTACAAGTCACGCCGCCCATAGTGGCATCAAGTTCTCCGCCCAGCGTGCTTTTATCAGTTTCTGGGGGAAGAAAAGAAGATTGGCTCCAGTTAAGCTGCCAAGAAATCCTATATCTCCTGGAACCAACATAACCTATACATTTTGGGGATGCGACGTTGGTGAAATCATGTCTGTACAACTGTTTGTAGATGACCTGGACATCTTGAAAGTGTATGATATTTGGTATGTTTCACATACTATCAAAACGTAAAATGTACATACAAACCAACATACATTCATTTTAGGTCTGTATCCAACATTTCAATCAGTGTCATGCCAAGCCGCAGATTTTACATGATACAAATTCCATCCAGCCAGCAGAGCCTAAATGGAATGCGTTTTATCCGTACTTGGCACGTTTTGGATAGCTAGACCACTGAAAATACTTTATTTGGCTGAAATCGCCTCAATAACGTCAATTCATGCTTAGTGCAATGTACTTTAGCATAGCAGTATGCAAATCAACTTTTCAGAGTAAATTTGATCTGTTGGGTACAGTCAAACCCAGACATGGGCAAAGGGGGGCTGAGGGGGGGTTGGCCCCCCTCAGGCTCTGACCTACCCCCTTCAGCCGGCCGCTACTCCCCTTCAGGAATTTTTTGTAAGAGTTTTGTATAGAAAATTATGATAAAAATATGCCTGGATTAGGTGTAAATGAGCTAAGAATTGCTTATTTTAACTTATTTTAATGAAAAATAAGCCAAAAAACCTTGATTTTAGCCAAAAAACGGACTTTCTCGCTTACCACCCCGTCAGCCCCCCCAGGCGCTCCCACCCCCCCCCCCCTCAGCCCCCCTCAGGAAATGAAAATTCTACCCCCCCCCTCAGCCGAAATGCTAGCCCATGTCTGGTCAAACCCGGTAAGTGCAACACGCTATATCCCAAATTTTCGTTGCATTTATGGGGGTGTTGCAAATATCAAGAGAGTAACAGAGTCTAAGCAGTCTCTGTAAATATTCCTTAAAGTGCACAATGCTAATTGATGCTTATTTCTTGTAGGTACCAAGTAAGCAGAATGTTTATTTAATGCAAACGTTTCCAACTATCCTTCGCTTAGGCATTGCTTGGTTGAGCCGGCCCGATTTCCAGCTCTAATTCCTTTCAAAAAGACAATTCGGACGCCCATCATGAGAAACATCAAATGAAACCGAGAAATTGTTTGTGAACTGAAAATAATAAACAAAATAAGCATAAAACTCGTGTTAAACAGCGGCAACCAGGACCAGGTTTGTGGGCTATGTGCAAGATGAACAGTACAATGCGTGTGCCAAAGATCTCCGAATTCGATTCAAAACTGACCAAGTTGTGTTGTTTACAGTGTGCAATCCATTATAAGGAATTTTTTTTGATTTTCAACTTTCAAGGCCCAAAAACTCGATTATGGGTTACTTTTTTTTTCGATTTTTTTTCTTTAATCGAAAGAAAAAACATAGCGCTACATTTCCATGAAATAAAATAGTCGGACTATTGACGGTGGGGGGGTCAAATCGGTCCCGGAAGGGGTTCGAAAAAAAATTTTTCTCTGCAATGCAGTCGATTAGGGTATCATTTGAAAGAGAATACTTTTCTGATTCTAAATCTGCAATTCGGAAGTTCCTACGATCATCTGGTCCCGAGTTATGACTCGAAATCTGTGAGAGGATCGAAAAAGTGACCCTCTCAAAAATGGCCGGGAAGGTGATAAAATGTCTTTTTAGGTCAAATTAAAACAAAATAGAAAATTTCAGCCAAATCGGAGACAAAAAGTTGAGATTTGTCCGGAGGTTAAGGAGCAAAAGTCGATTCCTAGAGAAACCGGCTCTTAAAGTACTCAAAAAGTTGTGTAAAGACTATAATTTTTAACTTCAAACTCCAACTGGTAGGTTAGAAATCATAGTTGGAAATTTTATGCACAAAAAATAATGCAAAAGTCTGGGGTTTTTCAACTTTGGAGCCATATTTCTCAAAAACGCGGGCAGTCGGCTCGGCGTATTTTACATCAAAAGGTAGCTAATTGATAGCGCTACAATAATCTGAAATAAAAAGATATGACTAGGGCGGGTTGCAGACGAGCTATGGGGCACCAAAGGAGGCCGAAAAAAATTTTTTCCTCAAAAGTGAAATTGGACTACGTAATCTTAAAGTACTCAAAAAGTTATGTAAAATCCTCAATTGTCAACTTCAAACTCCAACTGGTAAGTTAGAAATGCGAGTTTGAAATTTTGGTCCCATAGTTAAGAGAGCCGATTTTCGCGGGCTTATATCTCGAGCGTGGAGCGTCGAATTCGGTATTCCTTTGCAGTGGTTTAACAACTCATCAAGGGGTATCAGTGCACCAACTTTCAACGTCCTGCGCCTAAGTTTCAATTTTGGGTCTGAATAGGGCAAAGGGGTAAAACTCGATCAGTTCAGAGACTGACTCTTAAAGCAGTAATAGTTGTCAGATTTCCCGCAACACGAACAAACACACTTCCATTCGCATTACTTGTTGCAAGATACACAACACAATTTTTAATAGTGCTCGAAATTCAGTTGATGAAAGGCCTAAGTCAAGCGCCTCAATATTCACACCCAAATTTAAAACATAGGCCTACACAAATCATTATCCCTTTGAATTACACCTACTCCATATGGAGTAGGTCCAGATGCGTTTAGAAGGGTCGGAAAAAATGCGTTAAAGGTCGTGAAATTTTTTATGGGTCGGATTTTGTCGGTATATATTTCAAAATATATGTGCAGTTTGCAAGGGCCGGAAAAAAATAAATGTCGGATTGATATGATTTCAGATGGCCGCGTTCAAATGCGAAGCGGACTGCTTTCGACGGCGTTCAAATACGAAGCAACAGGTTTCGACGGCGTTCAAATGTGAAGAATCCGCCGACAATCCTGCCTCAACGTGCCCGGTCTTGCCGTGGCCTGTTGAGCATGAATCAGGTTGATTTAAATTAATAGTTATTGGTAGTAGGTAGCTTTCGTTCATTATTCATTCTTCACGGAAAGCTAAGCTATGGAACTTAGTTTGTAGCTTTTAAATAGCCGTGTTTAGAAAATTTGAGGCTAAATTTGCCTAGTTCATCCTTTAGGATGGCCATTGAAAAGTATACGCATAAATTATCTCATAAACCTAAGGCGGCCGTGAGACCAGTAGCCAGGTGATTGCATTGTTGATGTGTCTAGGCTAGTTGTTAGTAGGACGGCCGTCTCTGTATGTATTGAGTGCTGCTACATGTGTGTAGGACGTGCCAGCCAGTCTCAGTCTGGCGCGCAAAAGCGTGGGACGGCGTGGCCGAGAACAAAGGCCGCTTTGTGTAGCAAACAAGGATGGGAGGGAAGGAATGAACGGCCGATTGCATGCAGAGCGCCAGGGCTACGCTACTTCCGCTACAGTTTATTTTCTCTCTAGTGTGCGCCGGTGTTGGCCGTTTGATAAAGACTGTCGGCTAGATCGAGAAAACACCGCGACTGTGTAGCCGAGCAGCGCGGCAGCAACAAGATCGGACGACAACAAACAAATACAACAATTGTAAACCACTTGTGTTGGAATTCGAAAAGAAAAGAAAATGTTTTCAGGTGACACGCGTACGGTTTATATCTGATGGCAGAATTCAAAGATCACCGAAACACAAAGTATTTACAGCAAGAGGACTTAATTAACTGCTCGCAAATGGATGCAAGGTATGTACAATACGGACAAATTTAGAAAAAGCGTGCTGCTCTTCTGCCTTCATGGTGTAATTATAAAGTGGTATGAAGACCGGGTTTTGGCAAAAATTTGCATAGCACTCGTCTGCTTGTACGGCTTGATTAGTGCATAGTGGCAATTGAGTGAACTACCGACTACGGCGTTCGTTGAGGCGTGAACAACTTTGGCTGCTGCGCCGGCATTGATGCGTTGACTCCATTCCTTGAGGGTGCGGCTGGGTTCTGTCTGTTGTATTAGTCTGATCCATGCTATTTGCATCCCCCGCTAGACACGAAGCTAGAATTTCGGCTGGGGGTGGTAAATTTAATACACTAAAATAGCTAAAACACAAATTTGGATTGCGGAGCCCTATTTAGGGTTTCAAAAACCCAAATTAGGGTTCCGGAACTCTAATTAAGGCTTTTGAAACCCAAATTAAGGTTCTGGAACCCAATTTTGGGCCTCTGAAACCCCAATTACGGTTTCAGAAACCCAATTTGGTGTTCTGTAACCCTGTTTGTGCCATTGAAATCCAAATTACGGTTCCGGAACCCTATTTAGGGCTTCTAAAACCCTTATTGGGGTTCCGAAACCCTATATAGGGTCTCTGAAACCGTAATCAGGGCTTCTGATTACAACGACCATACCCCACTCCCGACCCCAACCCCTGTACGTTCTTAGTTTTCGCTGTGAGACTAGCGCGAGGGCTGAAAGGGGTTTGATTTTGTTCTGTTGTAAGACAAGGGAAACATTTCTCAAATTTTAGTTACAGTAGTGCCTTCCATGCAACAACATAACATGCATGTATCAGCTCCGGGCCGACCTAGGGGAGGGGTAGGGGGTTTTCCTCAGGTGGGGGTCGAGGGGGGTTTCGCCCAGAGGGGACTCCAATTTTTCAAAAAGCTCTGAAACGCCTGGCGTATCCAGGGTTTCGGAAAGGGGTGTAAAAATTTGAAAGTATCTGGTTGGGCCGCTGCCCGACCAGGGCGAGAAAATTTTGAAAAATTGCCTTCAAATACGCGTTTAAAACGACTGAGTGGAAACGCCAAATTCGGTTTCTAAAGGCTTTTCAAGCGAATTTTAGGCTAAAAATTAGTGATTTCTGAGCCAGTTTGTTAGTACTGGAGCCACTACTAGTATTTTTGCGTTGGGGGGTCCCAACTCTTGTCTCGGGGGGTGAGTTGGGGTTTGGCCTTTTTAGCAGGGGGTAACCACCCCAAACTCCCTAGTACATGTATGCCCCTCTCTCTCTCTCTCTTTCCAACTGCTACTAAACATTATACAACATCTGTAATAAGCAATTATGTACAACAGATGCATTTCCCTTTTAAAGGCGGCTGTGAACAACACTCTGTGCGTCTACTCTGAACTCAACCCGGCCGATGATAAAAAGTATGCCTAAGCAAGCCATTCCGTGTGTGGCTGATACGGTCTCTCTCTCTACTCGAGCTGGCCGACAAGATGGATGCCTCATCCAGAGTGGAGCGACCGATGGCCGATGCGGAGGGTTTGAACTTGAGGCAGCAGCTCGAGCCTATCGATCCTCATCTGTCCGGGAGCGAATTATTGAACGTCATCAGGAATGTACGGTTCGATGGGTCCACTATGCACCGCCTGTTCCCTGCCACGAAAGGACTGTGCCAGGTGCATAAACAACGAGCTCAGACACGGTGGGCCTGTTACCGCTTCCAGGTTAGACTGTGCCCGGGAAATTGCGACTGGCTATTCCATTTCGAAAACAATTATTTGTTTGACGATCCGCAAAAGCAGACCTGCCCCCAATTAGAGAAAAGGCCAAGACCTAAGACAGTAAAGTTGTGTTCGTGATACTCTTTTTGGACTGCTATGTGCCTGTACGCTTTGTACGTTTTGTTCTTTTGTGTTCATGATAACCGTATTTACGATTTTCGAAGTTTCTGAAAGATGGCAATTCTGATAAGACAGTGATTACACAGAATCACTGTTGTACATGTGTATCCTAGGCTCCACAGACTAATATAGCATTGCTGCATAGTTTCCACCATGATTTACTGGGCTGCGTACACTGAAGATTTAAATTTAGCTACTAATAACTCATAACCGGCGGTAAATGGATATATCGTGAACCTTATTCATATATGAAGAAAAACACTGATATATGAAGAAAAATTATTCATATATCCATCTTCCGCCGGTTTCCGACACTTCCATATCCATTTTTGCTTTCGAACTGTAGAAGGGTCGGAAAATTCACGACCTTTCCCAGAAATGTCGGAAATCAGTCTGGACTTGATTAGTGGACATTTTCTAAATGTCGACACATCGGGACTATTCACGACACATATTTTTGGGGTGAAATTCAAAGGGTTATTGGACACTGATATTTCACCCTCTCCATGCACTCTAAAATACTGACTCAGTTTGGACTTGCAACTGAAATGAAGACGCGAAGCAGTGCCAGCACAGGACGTGGTGCCTTTTGTGATGTGTACCCTATTACTCTTATTTCTTGTGTTTTGCAAACTGTACTCTTATTGTTCGTGTTTGTAGGGCTGTGGGATTTTGCATGCTGGTGACTTATTGGTGGCGGGACGCCACTTGCTTTAGGGGGATAGTTGTCACTCACTGCAATAGAGCTAGTCGCTTGGGATGTATTACTCAGGTGATGGTATTTCCGGTGACGAGTACAACGCCATTCAGGTGCATGTATGACTATATGGCCCGCTATATAAGGGTCTCGTGCGTTAGTAAGAGTGGTTGTAGTTGGAGTTGTTAGAGTTGTAGTAGTGTGTGTGTGCCGGGAGAATAAAGTGGTGCTGGAACTTCGCTGGTGCCAATCTCAGCCGCAAGCACGAACCCTGTGCCGCTAATATAACTACACTACTGTCACCCCTAATTCCTCACTCTCTCTTATCCCCTAAATTAAATAACTAAATAAATCTCCTCCTTTAAAAACGGTGACAATTAGATGCCAGAAAAATCGGATGGGGTATTGAAAATAGATGTCTACAGTATGTCGGGTGGGGACAGAGTCCTGTTACATCAGTAACCACTCGCCACATGGGCTTCAATAATGGATAATGAAAATGTACCGCCAAAATACGAATTCCTGTTCGGGCTGCAGAGCTTCATTGTCAAATGAGAGTGAGCCCTTGATCAGTAATATAATATGTATCCCACATTCAGTTTTCCAATAAATGGTTTGTTTACATAAATTGTTACACTTGAGCGCAACTTTGTTTGTGCTAGGTGTGATAGTTTCACTATGCATCATGTGGCTTTTCACTCTGTTGCTGATGAGCCACAACAATCTTTCTCCTGGTTCTTTGCGAGCACATCCGAAACTGCCATCCTTGCACTAGTGAATGGTTTTCACATTTGATATAAACATCACTGTCAACTCTGCCACTGTTTGTAAACTGAGTCCATAACCCTGATCCGTCTATACGAAACTTCTAAACAAAAACGCCTGAGAAGGTTTCCTGTGGCAACCGCAAAATAAAGCCAGTACCATCTGTGTGTTGAGGCCTTGTTACTGCTACCTTGCAAGCAAGCCAGAGACAGTCGAAACGGCCATAGTGGCAGGAAATTGGGTTCTATCCCCTCGTTTCTTGCCGTCCAGCTTGGCTAGACAACTATCTTCGAAGTATGTCTACTAACTGACTAACATATACCATGTGAATGAATACACTTTGAACTGAATTGAAACTATTTTCAAAAATGATCAATTATAAAACAACCGTTTATCACTGCAAATTATATTTAGTTTATCCAGATAGTTCCTGTTTGGGGTTTTCCAAATCATACATGTAACAGGGGGTCTGGGGGTCTGCCCCCCCACCCGACTTAGGCCAGACCCCCCGATGGGACCCCCCCCCCCGAGACGATTTCACCGACCCCCCTCCGATTTTTCTGGCAAGTAAATTTTCGAGCAAATTTTTGCAATTTTTTACTATTTCACAATTTCACACAAAAATTGCCAAAATCGCCTGCAAAACAGCACTTTTTAGCTGTATTTCAGCCCAAATTAGCGATTTTTGGCGATTTTCAGCCCAAAAATTCCGATTTTTTCGATTTTTGAGGGTTTTTTAGTGCCCACCACCCTCCCCCAAAATTTCGGCTCAGACCCCCCCCCCCCCCGGCCGGCGCCAGACCCCCCAACCCCCCTCCCCCATCGGCGGATGACCTGTTACATGTATGTTCCAAATGGTGTCAATAGGGTGTTGGGGATCTCAACCATACATCAGAAAAAATGGAGTCTCCTTGGTGGTCTCTTGTCAGCTGGTTCGGTAAGCAAAGAGGCATAGTGGCAGGTAGCAGTCCCAGTCTCGTTGATTGCGTTCGACATACCCTACATTGGCAGCATTTGGCAAATTGTGGCGTTCATCCGCTCTACAAGTCCATTACAACGAGGCGAATCTGGAGCTGTGTCAATTTTTAGAATACCAAAAAGGTTGCAGACATCCTTCACTAGGGCGGATAGGAAATTCGCGCCTTGGTCGCTTAAAAGACGGTATGAGGCGCCATACCGGGTTACGATTTGCTTTACGAAAATTTTTGCTGTTCTAGGAGAGGGAAAGGTTCAGGGACAAGTAATCGGTAAAAACAATAATCCAAGTGTTACCATCATATGTTAAAGGTAGCGGTCCAAGTAGGTCAACAGAAACAGTTTCAAACACTGCTTTTTTGCTTTTTTAGTGGTTCTGCTAAATCTTTTAGGTTTAGCGCCTATTGTAAAGCTAGGAAAAAATGGTCAATTAATGGATAAAGTACTGCCAAAATATTTGACCAAAAGTTTTGAACAGTTAGGCAGCTGGAAAACACAGTTGGCCAATCAATCTCTTTCAATACACCAGCTATTACATCATAATTTCCTTTAGCAAAACACCTGCAAGAATTTCTGACCGCACAGCTATTGGCATAGGGCTCACACTCAAAAGAAACAACACACTGATCATTGCCACAAAAAGGCTCGATAACCCTAACATTACGTACGAGATAAGGTTCATTATACAAGACCAAACCTAAAATATTCTCTTTTCTCTTTTCTGGTTGGTTCATAGACTGCCTGGGAAAACCCGTTCACTTGAAAAAAATCCAAAAAAGCCCGATCAATAGATAAAGCATTAGGGAGGACAGAGCCACTCGATTTTTTCCGCACGACAACGACGACGCAACATCTAAGATTTTCTCAATAAATTTAGTGAGTGGTCTACAGTCGTTCAGACTCGGAGGACGATAAACCACACAAAGCCTGATAAAACGAGAGCCTACAAAGGGATCGCACACAACTGAATCAAAATCAGGGCCCGACTCAGAGAAAACCAAGGTGCTAGATATGTGAGCGGGAACAAGCACTAAAACACCACCACCACGCCTCTCTGACCGGTCCTGACGATACACCACAAAGTTACTCTTGTAGAACACAGCAGAGGACACATTATTGGAAAACCAATTCTCCGTTAACACAGACAACGCTACCTACATAGTCGTTGGTTAGCATTAACTCAAAAGTAGGCAGCTTATTCACTAAAGACTGCGCATTAACCTTTTGCAAATGACCGGGGTTTGAACCTATCGGAAAGTTCCTGGCTTTCCGATAGGTTCACGGCCCAGCTTTCCGATAGGTTTCTACCAGCTTTCCGATAGGTTGTTTTCAGTTTGTCTTGGTTTAGTGCAGTAAACAGATAGACTGAAAGTTAGTTTTTGAATCATTTCAATTGCAAGCGTTATCTGAACATCTAAAACAACAAATTTTGAGTTTGCAACTGCTTGAAAACGCGTTTCCGAGGGGGTCTGAAATAGCTTTCCGATAGGTTTGTACTAGTAAAGAGCAGCTCCACCTTGATTTTTGTACACCTGCGGAATCACTTTTCTAATATGCAAAATCTCATTACGGCACGAGGTCACAGACAAATTACGCCAAAATTTTTTAATTCCATCTGTCAGTTCAAGCTTGTTGAGAGGTTTGGCACAGTTCCTGATATACCGCTTCAGATGCGCCCAAACCCGTTCGATCGGATTAAGGTCTGGTGATTCTGGAGGCCAAAAATGTTTGCTGTACATAATTCCGCGCCGTTCTAGAAACTTCACGGTGTCTTCTGAGGTATGCGCTGGAGCTGAATCGGCCTGCAAAATGTAATTCCCATCTGGGAATTTCTCGGCAACAAAACTGCACAGGGCCTTGTCAATAATCGCTTGGTACACTTGGCTGTTCACTCGCATTTTTTCAGGCATGATGACAATAGACGTTGTACCCTCCCAGGAAATTCCAGCCCAAACGTGCACTCTGACGGGAAATTTGGCTTTGGCGCGTAGTGACATGAACTCGCTGCCTTTTTTTCGGAAAATTTTGCGGCGGACAGGGTCGAGCATAATGCAGCTCTCGTCAGTAAAGATGATGCGCTTCAACAGGTGTTTGTTTTGTTCGATCATCCGACAGAATGCAAGGCGTTTTGGTTTGTTGGCCTCTCTGATCATCTGACAGTACTTTGGAGTCGAGTACTCCCAACCGCGCTTGCGCCGAGCCCGTTTAATTGCAGATATCGAATACGCGTGCCCTAGCTCACTTAGCACCAATTTTCGCAATCCGTCTGACGTCAGATCACCTGCCGACTCCTCCAACTGTCTGTCAAAGTCGCTTTCACGCGTATCCCCCTCACCGCCGATGAGAGACGGCAGCCACAGCAGACCTGGAAAACATCTCAAGAAAAAATAGACAATGCTCTGCGGGAGCGAACCAAATCCAAAGAAAAACGATTAGACACTCTGTAATTTTGTAATACTTTGCCCGTTTGATTTGACTATTGGTTTACTTTTGATATTGGTTCGTTGCTAGTATTTTGACCGTGGACGCGTGTTTATAAAGTAGACACAGATTAGACCCAGTTAGACCCAGCCGCGACCCAGCTTTGGCCCAGTGGCCGGCCAGAAAACTGGGCCGCTGCTGGGCAGTGTTGCCAGGTTTCAAAAGGCCTTTACTCGTAAAAGTGACCTAAAAAAACTCCTGAAAACTCCTAAAAATTTAAAAAACTCCTAAAAAACTCCTAAATTTTTTGAAGTACACAAATATGGCAGAAAACCATTTCTGCAAAGTATTGTGAACAAAAATAACAATTTTATCACTCTTTAACAAGCCACAGCAGTACACAGCTACACATTACTCGATTTCAATCAACATTTCGAGCTCAACATCATCACTAACTACCACCGCTTCATCTGTTACTGCTACAGATTCTTTCTCATCTTTTGTGTAGGTAGATATCGCCTGTGAACTCGCGAACATCACAGATCTTCTTAGGTCGAGATTCTGTCTGCACCAAACCACCTGCGGCACCAGATCGTTGATCCAGTGGCACAATAACACCTCTCAGCTTCGCTTGTTGGACATGCTTCTTGGTATTGGCATGGTCCCGAAGACTTCTGAGATGAGCTTTCATCTCACAACGGCAAAAGCCACAGTAGGCCGTGGCACTGCTACTGCCAGCAGTTAACCACTGTTTGAGCTCAGGTCTGGACTTCCACGGCTTTAGGAAGTGCTGCGAATAGGATGGAGGGGGCATGACAACAACTAACTAACAATTATGTACATCTAAACAGTATGTACAAGCTACGAACACAAGGCAGCAGGGATACAAAATAGCGAATTAAAACAGAGAGTAAGAAAAGTGAAGCTGGGACTCTGCATTCTATACACAGTTTGTGCAAACACGAAGCGTTTTGGTGCGCATTTTCAAAAAAGTTGCTTGCACAAGAAAAATGACGCCCGAAAAGCGCGCATTTTCTGTCACCATGACGTAAAATCAGTATATGAAAACAAATTTCTGCAGTAATCATTAGCAGAGAAAAGAGGAAAATCAAGGGCGCCAACTTGAAAACCTAAAAAATCCCAGAAAACTCCTAGAAAACTCCTAAAAAGTAAAAACTCCGACCCAAATCTTAAAAACTCCCAGAAAAAACTCCTAACTCCAATCTCAATTTTTTCCTCCAATCTCAAATCAAAAACTCCTAGATTTAGGAGGAAAACTCCTAACCTGGCAACCCTGCTGCTGGGTTGTAACTTGATATGCGCGTACTTTACTACGTGCCCAGCTTTGCCACAGCTGGGCGGTCGGTAATGCGAAAGATACACCCAGCTTTGCCCCAGCTGGGCTGGGCGTGCCTTTATGGGTGGGCGGTACTGTATAAAAGGCCTGACCCTGACTGACGCGGTCACTAAGACCGTACTGACGAGGTCAACAGCTGACCGAAACAAACGCCACTAAAAGTGACGAGACGAGAAGAGGGACAACCGCACAGCGCGGCCAAAAGAATACGTCTGACGGTCACAACGTAGTGGGATCTGCAGAACATTTCTCTTTTTCTAATCTATGCTTTGAATCTGTCCGTGCATGCGTTGCTGTGGCGTCAGAAAGCAATGTGAGGAGTTTATTATTACTACTGAAGGAGAATCAGGTGGGATGGATAGGCAACATTAGGCTCTCTTTGCACTGTTGAACCGTAAAAACTAACGGATTCAGTCTGTGCTGAAAATGCGAAATATTTGATAACTGCATGTATGCATGTCAAACAGAGTGTTCTCTGAAACACACCAACTGATGTCAGAGAAGAATGGAGACAGCGTGATTTCGTGAACATGGTCAGATAGAGGGGTAAGTGGGTGAGAGAAGAGAGAGCTTCAAGGAAGGTGTTGGTAGTAGTAAGGGGGATACACCCTCTCCACCCTCTTGCTGATAACCCGCTGCGACTCTCCAACCTCTCCGTCCTCCACCAGCGCCTTTAGCCTCTTGAAGTCCTCCAGACAGTAGAGGAACTCTGTGCCTGGCGGGGTCTGCAATAGGTGCGCAATGTCTGGGTCAAACCATAATTGTAACAGAAACTTACAGTCAACCACTATCCCAAGCTTGATGTGCATGTACACGGCTCCGTTGAACCTGCTGGCCCAGGTCTTATGTTCAGTATTGATCTGTGACAGCCCGGATAGGGAAGAGCAAAGTAAAGTAGAGCAAATGAAGTATTAAAAGAGTAGAGCAGCTTGTTGACGGCGGAGTGGCGCGAATGAAGTTGTAAATCTGAGTAGGCCTTAAATACTGATGCCCTAGTTAGAAACCGGTGTATGATGTCACCGCTATTCAAAGTAAAGCGCAGCCCGTCTCGATTAACTGCGGTCACTGGAACAAAACTCTCAATGTTAACAGTATATTAACCGCTTGAGTCAGACATATGAAATGCTATGTCCTGTCCTCGCGGAAAAACGAGACAAGAGTGAGATATGCATGCGATCAAGGTCTCTGTTAAGATAATTGAGATATGGCAGGTGAGACGTGAATTACCTATTTGGTGATGTCCAACTCAAGCATTCTTTCATATTAGAATATACGATTTCAGGCAGATAGTACTCCAGACCTGCGCTATCAGATGAGCATAAGAAAATGGTGTGTAGAAAACTATTTTTTCGGAGACATCGTGCCATGTCTCCTTTGTCTTCGATAGGCAGCATTAACCTCTCTTTGCATTGTTGAATCGTAAAAACTAACGGATTCAGTCTGTGCTGAAAATGCGAAATAGTTGATAACTGCATGATGCATGTCAAACAGAGTGTTGTCTGAAACAGGCCAACTGATGTCAGAGAAGAATGGAGACAGAGTGATTTCGTGAACATGGTCAGATAGATACTAAGTGGGTAAGAGAACAAAGACCTTCAATGAAGGTGTTGGTAGTAGTAATGGGGATACAGGCTCTCCACCCTCTTGCTGATTGCTGCTTACTGTGGCTTGTATATAAAATCAGTTTTTCCACGAACTACATGAGGAGACAAGAAGGGGATTCGTTCGCCTCCCAGCTCCATCCAAATTAATTCATCGGTCTAATAAGCCGATCAAGACGTCGTAGCTGAGGTTCTTGGCAACCTGCAGTCAATGGGCTTTGACCAGCGTGTGGCCAATCTGTATGTTGACAACTATCTGTCCAACGATTGCTATCCTGTCCTGTACTGTCCTGTCATGCCCAGAGACTCAGTGACACAGGGACTGACGAGGCTCAACATTGCGCCGTCAACCAAGAAAGCAGCAACAGAGGTTGATAGGCCGTAGAGACTCAGTTTCACACTGAGAACGGTGGACACTTCGACCACAGTTTGGTCCTTGACACCTAAAACCAACCGAATAATCAGATGTAAGTGCAGCCATCGGCGGTCAGACATTAGTCTAAGTGGTTGTTGAATGGCAAAAGATCGTAGTGGTCGTATGCATCACTTCAGGTAGAACGTCACTAGAGGGTGGGTTTGGGTCTATGCGTTCCACTAATGGCCGCAGGAGTGAGAGGCTGGGCTGAACATAATCCGTAGGAGATTCTTCAGTAATTATCGGGCCATCGTTAACGCGATCAATCCCTGGACGTCTGGTTCTAGGCTGCCGACTCCTATTACAATGCTTTTGAATACAAAAACAAACCAAGAAACAAATAACTATGCACGGTTTTCACGCTTGGAAGTAAGGGCCGATTCGGATGGCTCAGGAGGTGTCACAAATCCACTAGTAGACATAAACTCTACTCAAAAAGGTAGATGTCGTTGTCCGATTTTCGTAGTCACCAAAGGTAAAGTGACGGCTGATCTTGGAAGCTTTACGGGTGGCTGGCAACCACTGACAGACTGCAGCAGACTAATTTAGCTGTTGTTGCTGCCGGGCATTTATTTAAGCGTACACTTCTGACAGTGTGGGCCTTGAGACGTTACGGCTAATGGCACGCTTTGTAGGCATTCCGGTATCGGAGAATATTGCTGTTCAGATAGTATTCCAAAACATTTTCCTCCAACCTTTGCCAAGAGTGCATTCCGACCCACGTAGTCAGAGGCGAGGACACTTTTTACATAATTTTCAGCAGCTTTTGCAGCTGAACAAAGTAAATCACACAATAAACAAAAATACACATTGCATTTCCAGTTTGGGTATATAATTTTTGCATAGACCTTCACTTCCCGTTTGTGTATTAGCATTGTGTATACACAAACGAAAATTGCTTGGTAATACAATTGTGTATAAATTTTACCATTACCACAGCATCTTAGCTTCACGAACTCAGCAACGTTCCGTTTCATCTGTCCCTGACAGTTCTCCAAGCCAACAATAGATTCACCAGGCAGGATAGAGAACGAATTCGACTTTCGGAATAACAGTCTTGAATCAGACTGCTTCGCCTGAATTGTCGCGGTGGATCGAACAGAGTTGATTGGTTTGGTGAGGTGTCGCTTTATTTCGGGATAACAACAAATAATAATTGGGTTTTGGCACTTGTTACGATCAAGTAACAATGGAACAACAGCTGCTATATCAAGTAGCAATGGATTTGGGCAAATGTTAGAATCAAGTGCAATGAATGTAACAATGGCTCCACAATGGCCGGGCTGGGCCGTTATATAGCTCAAAGTACCAGTACATACAATTGCGCACTCCTTTATAATACGCATAGAAAATTCTAGAACAATAATTGGGCGCGTGCGAAGAACTCTGCAGTAAAGTGACGGCATGAGACATCCCGCCGCCCTATGCTTATGTACAATAAAGGCTACCACTGCACTCCCCTCCCTTCCTATATGCTCGTGTCTTTCACGACACTATTGAACACACATGCCAGCATGGTGAAAAGCTACGTGATGTATGGTGACTCTGTCGCATATAACACAGACAAGGTCGCGCTCATGTGTAACGAACTTATGTAAACAAATTATTCATTGGAAAACTTACTACGTGATACATATTACTGGTGTTCTCGTATGATATCGTTTGCTGGATTGCTCAGAGGCCAATGAGCCGGCCGGATTAGAAACTCAGTTTTCTCTTCGTGTATGATATCATCTGCCGGATTGTTATCTGCGGATTAGTTCTACAGGGTGTGTAAAAAAAACAACCCAGCAGATTTTTTGCTGTAGCAACCGCAAATCTCAACCGACTTGAATGAATCCTGCTTTAAATGAAAGATAAATAAATTCTTGAACGACTGGTGTAGATTTTATTAAGATGCGTTGCTTAGTTCCTGAGATAATTGCTTTCAAAATCAAAAGAGAGATTTTGGCAGTGAACAACAGAGATTAAAACAACCCAGCAGATTTTTACTGTAGCAACCGCAAATCTCAACCGATTTCAGTGAGTCCTATTTTATATGAAAGATAAATTAATTCTTGAAAGTTTGGTGAAGGTTTTATTAAGATATGATGCTTGGTTCCTGAGATATTTGCACTCAAAAATCAAAACAGATTTTGGCTATGAACAAGAGCGATTTTTATTATTCTGTTGCACTTCATAATAAAACCGATTCCTACTGCTCAGGGCTAACGAAACGAGGTTTTTCTGGTGCCACACATGCTTGGTTACTTCATTTGTAAAAGTCTTGTTGCCCCTCAGCAGTAGGAATCCGTTTTGTTGTGAAGTGCAACGGGTTCGCTCTTGTTCACTGCCAAAATCTCTGTTTTGAGTTTGAAGGAAAATATCTCAGGAACTAAGCATCGTATCTTAATAGCGCCTTCACCAGTCTTTCAAGAATTTATTTATCTTTCATTTAAAGCAGGATTCATTCAAATCGGTTGAGATTTGCGGTTGCTACAGCAAAAACTCTGCTGGGTTGTTTTTTTTGACACACCCTGTATATCTTCTACATCATCTGCCGGATTAGTTCCACCCGTTTTCTTAGTTCCTAGGGTACTGAAACACTTAGAGGAATGCAGAACGGAAGGAGTGTTGGTGATCCCAGCTTGGCCCAGATTACGCTCTGATCTTTCAGGGAACCGGAACTCCAAAATCATTTGTACAAGATATAATTACCTTTCCTGCCTTCACAAAAATTTTCACCCGATGCTCTCAGCCCTCTTCAGTTTTTAACACAGATCACTTTCCTTCCCCAGTTTGGGCCCTAAGAATTTCCTTTACGTCTTAGAAAAACTACTCCCATCCAAAAATCCAATTCTTCGATACGCATTTTTCTCTGCTCTTACCTTTCGCATAAACCTTTTGTCTTACCTAGCACTGCATAAAGATAGGAAAAATTAGGTTATGCGCGGCACAAGCTTTAGCGCAGTGAAGCGCATAATTGTATTTTTCTAAATCTTCTGGGGTTGTGATTGAGGCCAGCACCTCAAGTGTTTGTCTCTGGTGCCTTCACCAGAGAGGATTAGGCTTAAGCCGTGCCTTTGTCTCTAACAGCCAAGTCGGCCAGTGGCTGTTGACATGTGCCCATAGCACAGACCACCTTTTGTGTAGATTGCCAGAGGGACTGGCCAACTGGACACGCGACACTCAAGAAAGTCGTCACCCATCAAAACACTCGACCACCATAGAACGGTTGCACAATCGGTTTGCTTATAAGGAAGGGAGCCCTGGCCTGCTATCAGATCTGTGATCGACCTCTGCTGGTGTGCGTGTGAGTCAGACGAACCGAACCGACGGACGGAACGGACAGGACTTCATCGAACGGTGAGTGAACCTCTGCTGATGTAGAAGGGTTGCATAATAGGACGGTCGGTCATCGGATACTGTAAGTGAGCCATGTGGCGTGCAAGTGCTAATACGTGGCCGGTTTGTCTGGCTGACCGAGCGGAGCAGGCAGGTGTAGTAGCTGACCAGTGCAAAGAGACCCTGTATGTGTTCTTTAGCTCCTTAGATGCCTTACTCTTGTTGCCCCTACCTTGATTTCTGTGTATTTTACCTACTAATTTTCAGACGAGCTAGTATGGAACAATACGTAGTGGTGAGGACCAAAGTTCTGAAGAGCAAATGGCACATTCGTAAGATCGACGAGACTTGGTGCCTGTGCGCGGACGACATAACAGCGGAGCTGGTTGCCCTAGAAAAACACAAGAACAAGGAAAGATCAAGGTGCGCTAGTTTATAATGTAATAATGAAACATTTCTTATACACGTAAATAGTAAATAAATAGCACTGAAGCACTGGCCAGACATGATGGGCTAGCACTTCGGCTGATGGGGGGGTAGAATTTTCAAATCCTAAGCAGGTAGGAGCTCCGGAGAGGGCTGAAGGGGTGGTAAAGCCAAAAAGTCTGATTTTCGGCTAAAATTAAGTTTTTTTGGCATATTTTTCGATGTAGGGATGCAACCGAACACAAAATACAGAATTGGATTTTCGGAACCGAATAGTAGGAATCTGAAGGTTCTGAACTATCTGAGCTGTAGATTATGCAATTTTCTCATAAATAGGTGATCTAAACACTGATTTTTATGGGATTTAGTCGGATTAGTAGTAGAATACAAAGTAAATTCATTTATTATAGGCCACTCTGGTGCCGGCGATGGATGGGCAGACACGGAACTTCACACTTAGAATGTCTGAACACAAGCACGAAAGCAGCAACCAGCCGTTCAACTGTGCGATTCTCTCTGCTAGTCTAAGCAGCCTCTGTAAATATTCGTTATAGTGCACAATGCTAATTGATGCTTACTTCTTGTAAGTACCGAGTAAGCAGAATGTTTATTCAATGCAAAAGTTCCCAACTATCCTTCGCTTAGGCATTGCTTGGGTTGGGCCGGCCCGATTTCCAGCTCTAATTCCTTTCAAAAAGACAATTCGGACGCCCATCATGGCAAACAACAAATGAAACGGAGAAATTTATTTGTGAAACTGAACATAATAAGCAAAATAAGCATAAAACTCGTGTTAAACAGCGGCAACGCGGACCTGTGCGCTATGTGCAAGATGAACAGTAAAATAATTGTGCCAAAGATCCCAAAAATCGATTCAAAACTGATCAAGTTGTGTTGTTTACATACGTAGTGTGCAACCCATTATAAGGAATTTTTTTTATTTTCAACTTTCAAGGCCTAAAAACTCGATTTGGGGTCCCTTTTTTCTCGATTTTTTAATCGAAAGCAAAAACATAGCGCTACATTTCCATGAAATAAAATAGTTGGACACTTGATGGCGGGGGGGGGTCAAATCGGTCCCGGAAAGGGTTCGAAAAATGTTTTTCTCTGCAAAGCAGTCGAGTAGGGCATCATTTGAAAGAGAATATTTTTCTGATTCTAAATATGCATTTGTAAGTTCCTACGATCATTTGGTCAGACTTAAATCTGTGAGAGTGTCGAAAAAGTGACCCTCTCAAACGTGGCCGGGAAGATGATAAAATGTCTTTTTAGATCAAATAATACCAAAATAGAAAATTTCAGCTAAATCGGAGACAAATAGTTGAGATTTGTCCGGAGGTTAAGGAGCAAAAGTCGATTCCTAGAGAGACCGGCTCTTAAAAAAGGGTTCGAGCTCCAGTTGGAATTGGGTGTGTTGCCATTCGATTTGTTGTCAGTGGTAAGAATTCTTTTGATGGATAATTTTTTATTTGAAGTACATATTTTGAAGTACGTGTTACAGAGACGTTGACCAGCAGTATGTTGAACTATGACACGGTTAACTTGAAACAGGTGATAAAACACAAGGTCTATTGTAACGCGTACGAACAGCTCTTGAGTCGTGCGGCGGAGCCATTGTCAACTGAACCCTGTCGGGCTCAGCTGGGTCAACCAATTCCGCCAAGGAAGCCTGCCATTGTGAATTTTAGTCACATATGGCCCTCGTCTGGATCACGGTGTACCTGCAAAAAGCCGTAATTTTGTTTTTCTGCTGTGTGTGTGTGTGCTCTGGGGCCCCTTGGGATCAACCGGGGGTCCGATGGAGCAGTCTTGCTAGTTCATATTGTGTACGCTTGTCTTTGTTTACGCTTGAGCTTTTATCATTGTCTGACTAAGCAGTATTTGTGTGTGTTAAGCCGGAATCTTGGGTCATGACTTTTGAATTTAGAACTGCAATCTCATACTCGGATGAACATTTGACCAATTTTTTTGCAGGAGAGCGCATATCTCTTGCCTGTTGAAAACATACGTACTATACATACTAAAGTGCAATTCTTTGATGGCAGGAATCTATCACTAAGCCTCAAGGGAATCTCAGAATAAAGTTAGATACCTAAAGAACATACTATAAAGCCAAAAAACCTGCTCAGTGAAATTTCTCATTCTTTCTGAGATTACGCAATACGCAAAATACGCATTAGTTTTTGCAATGCGTATACGCAACCTCATACGCATTTGAAAAATCCGGTATTAAACAACAGTAATCAAGACATGTTGGCAATGCAGCCGGGCTTGACTTTCGTCCAATGTCGCGCTACTAGAAACATACAAATCTGCCCAAGCAGATTCAAAGAAAAGATTTGCTTGAATCTGCTTTACACAATAAACAAATCGTTTCGGAATCAGTAACAAAACCCTGCCTCCGGCCGCAGCCACTCATCGATCTGCTCTCACCATCAGTATGTATTATGTAATAATGACCTGACCGAACGAACCAGGGTTGCCAGGTTTCAGCATCAGTTCACTCCTAGAATTACCCTTAAAAAACTCCTAGAATCTCCTAAAAATATATAAAAATCCTAGAAAAAACTCCTAAATTTTGGTAGGCCAGACAGTTTACCAGTGACGTATTCAGGAATTTTCAAAGAGAATGAAAATTTCGAAGTCATCCGTGCGAGAAGATTTTAAAAATTTACCTTCAAAAATGCATTTAAAATGCATTCTGAGCATAAACTGCAGTTCTAGTATGTAATTCATTTGTTTCTATAATTTTTGACATATTTTTTCTTCCTCCCTCCTTCGCAAACAGTACACAATGTACCCACCCAAAGCTCAGCTGAATACGCCACTGCAATTTACTACCATAAGTGTAAAAAGATTTGAAAATGCGTTGAAACCGTTCGATATCAATCAATCTGAATCAATGCTACAGTAGAAATAAGTAAACACATGCGAAAAAAACTAAAAAATTCTGTCATTAGCCTATGAGTTTGGATTTTTCATTCCTAGCCGTCAAATCATATATAACTCCAGGCAAATACTAGGTACTACACGTGCAAGGCTAGCTGAATCATCAATTTATGTTTTATTGTGTTAGCCAAGTCAAGCATTAATCTAACGCGAAATTTGTTCGCTGAACCTACAATGTACTAGTCCTACGTAATTATAGGTACAAAGAAGACACTGCAATGCGAACATGACACACAAGACAGATATATAAAGGTTAGATAAGGACAGATATATAAAAGTGGAGCAAAGCTCGTCTCTTCAGTTCACGCAACATAAAAGGGTGCCAAAAATTCATTTTCAAGCTAGGACCAGGTGATTTTTTAGAGAAAAAAGCTATTATTTAGAGGCATGAAGCTGAAAATCCTAAAAAATCCGAGAAAACTCGTAGAAAAATCCTAAAAATAAAAAACTCCGACCCAGAATTTAAAAACTCCCAGAAAAACCTCCTAACTCCAATCTAAAAATTTTCCTCCAATCCCAAATCAAAAACTCCTAGATCTATGAGGAAAACTCCTAACCTGGCAACCCTGAGTTTATGCCATAGCCAGTGCAAGAGAGTGATATGACAGTGTAGCTGGCCAGTGGCTCAACAGTTACAATAACCTAGTTACAAGCAGCCACAACTTACATAACAGGTAGATGCGGCATCATAAACTCAAACTTACTACAATGTAGTATCAACACAGCGAAGTAAAGAATATCTCAGGAACTAAGGGGCCGTTCATAAACGACGTCGTTCCAGAGGGGGGGAGGGGGGGTCGGCTGAAATGCGACGATAGACGACGCACCAGGAGGGGGAAAACGGAATTTTATCTTAATAAATACGATTTATGCACTTTCTATCAAACGTTTCTCCATACTGAAAAGCTTCCCAGACGGTGTAGGGATTATTCTATGACGGGAAAAAGGCTTCTAGTACAACATCAATCTTTCAAGAATTTATTTATCGTTCATTTAAAAAGGATTTATTCAAATCGGCTGAGATTTGCGGTTGCTACAGCAAAAACTCTGCTGGGTTGTTTTTTTTTGGCACACCCTGTATATTGATTTTAGACGAAGAGTTCATCAGACTCTATGGAGCAGAGCGAACATCGTTACTGCAGGAATGTACAACCCATGGGTTGGTACATTTCTGGGAGACACGGTGGGTCAGCGAAGACCAGAAAGAGCTGACGGTTCATTTTTTCAATGGACTACCTACCACCGTCGTTGGCGGACCGACCTTGAAGAAACTGGAGTTGGAAATTTTTAAGACTTTGGTGGGGCAAAAAATTTTGTTTCAGGATGCGCTTTATCGGCGTGAAATCGATTGTGATGGCCTTTCGCAACCTCAACTAATTAGCAGGCTGGAAAGTGTGATTGGTGGACTGGTCGAAGAAACGTTTGTTCAGAATCAAGGTCGGTTGTACAAGCTTATTAGACAGATCGATGATGACTGCGACGAACAAGATGATTACATCTATTCGACGCAGTGGGAGGTGGAAGATTGGTACCATGATGATCTCTTTTGGGATGAGTGGTATCCCAACCCTGAAGCCTAGTTACTTGTCGATCTGTCTAACTAGCTTTGTACAGCCGATTGTGGTTCAGAACGCTTAAGTTTATTTGGCTATACCATTAATCACACTTTTCAGTCTGCTAAATAATTTTGATTGCAAGAGGACACGCGGGTAGAGCGCATCTTTATACATTATTTTTGTATAACTCTCCTAACAGATGGTTTGTTTGGTTGCATACTACCTTTTCAAAACTACTGTACAGTCCATAGACACCCATGTTTGTCTGTTGTTTTGTTCCCAACTTTGCAAAACCAAAATTTAAACACGGGATAAAATTTCTCTCTCTTTCTCTGTACAGTCGCCTATGTAAAGTACCAATACGATATTTATACCGGTTACGCAGCGATGAAACTTGATTCGTCTACAATAGTTGTGGTGGTAAGTGGTGTCCGGTCTGATGGAATGCTACGAGTCTGACTCTCCCGATCGTCGGTCGGAAAAAATATATTTTCGCAAGCTGTTTCTAATTCTCTACGTAGACCCATTGCACAATGTATTAAAATCGGTTGCGGCATCGCTCTGCCCAAGCTGCAACCTGTCCGTAGCAGACCGTTGGGAGTTGGAGTATAGACGCGATTACACTCATCGAACTGGTGTGACTGTCCCACCAGTCTAACGCAAGCCTACCAACGATACGGTCCTACCGCGCGTCAGAGAATGGCTAGTGAACGCAAACAAAAAGTGGTAATCGACAGACAAATGTCAGGACCTGTTGATGTTACCTCTGGAGTTCCGCAAGGATCATGTTATTATTTTTGATATACATAAATGATCTACCCAAACTCTTTGATAACAGTAGTGTAAAAGTACGTATGTTTGCTGATGATTGTGAAATGTATATTAATTTTCCAAAAGAGGGATATAATTTGGACGAATTTAAGGGTTGTATTGAAAATATTTTAGATTGGTGCGAAGCTGTCCTGCGCAAGTGCGCAGTTGATTGTGATTCATGTTTTTAAATTGAGCCCGCTAGGCAAAAATTTGCATAGTGTACGTGATTGAGAGTTGGTTCGTAACTGGTTTCTTTTTCTCGTCTTGCTAACAATTGGTATTGAGAGAAAATGTGAAGGCTCTGCTCAGTCTGTTGGTGCAGAGAGTAAAAGCTGCTCTACAATACTCGTCAGCTGCGCGTCCGCGTCACATTCGCTCCGTCGGCGTCATCTGGTGCCCAAAGAACCTGCGACTACGAGCGGCCCGACGCTGTGCCGAACGATTGGCCGACGCTGCGCTCAACTCGGACAATAGGTCGACGGTATTCGCTGTTCGGAGCCCGGACGACCGTACTCTCTTAGAAAGGTCTGCATTTGTGATAACGCAGATCGGCTTGCGAATTGTGACACACAGATAGACGGCGCACACTGGCAGAAAAGTCTGCACTTCCTTGCATTTATTGCGGCGCAGATATTTCTGTGTTTGTGTAGCAGATCGTTCTGTGAAATTTTGGAGTGGATACGTTAAATGCGATTTTTGCGCGTTGTCTCTCAAACGCGTTCCTGTCCGTTTTGAAAAGCTACTTTTGACTGATTTTTTGCGCTTAAAGTTCACCTAAGCAGTGCGCACAAGCCAGAATGGAAGGTTCCGTTTCGATGTGGTCAAGAAGGCTGTGTGAGAACGTATGGAACAGAAGCTCACTGGAAACGACACTTTGTTGAAAGATATGAAGTGACTGAGAGAATGCCTGTTCTTCATGCGAAGCAAGAAGTTGCCCGCCCAGAGCTTTGTGTGCGATCAAGCTCTCAACGGTCCCTTTTACAACTAACCCTTCCTTCGGCCGTAAGATCTGTTCAAGTCCGCAGAAGTATCTGTGAAGCTGCTATGCTTTATAACAAACTGAACTAATTTTGGCGCGATAAATTCAGCTAATCGAGTTTGAATTCATACCAGTTCTGCTGGAATCGTCACTCTGTGGCCAAAGTAATGGCTGAAGAAGACTTTCTTGTTCTACATGTGACTTACTTGACTTATTTCTCTTGCCACTTGGGCGTGGCGTGGAGGAACTCTTTCTTTTGCAGCGCTGTTCTCCATCGGTTCCGATTATTTGGGTTTTCTGTAATCGTCCTTCGGTCTTCTCTAAGTACATCCTTCCACCGCGTTCTCGGCCTGCCCAATGGTCTTTTCCATCCGTGTTGTCCCGGGTTAAATTCAAGCAAGGTCTTTGACAGCTGCTCTTCATCCATTCTGGTCACATGACCAAACCATCGGAGTCTGCTTTTTCTGGCTAGTTGGGAGGCATACGGTTGCTGTGTTCTTCTCCTGAGCTCATCGTTGGACACGCGCTGGTACCACTTAATTCTTTCCAGTCTTCGTAGGCATTTGTTGTCAAAGATGTCCAATCTCTTCTCTAGTCCTTGGTTCAATGCCCATGTTTCACTTGCATATAGCAGAGAGGAGGTTCTACATGTAGTGTCAACTTTCTTTAACCGACAAGAAGATTGACGTTTGGCCCATTAGAACAAAACCTAACGGCCAGGATTTGACGGAACATGTAGAGAAAATTCTTGCTGCAAAGACAATAGCGGCTCCAAGCGTGACGCACAGAGTTATGAGGTGGAATGAGGAGTTTTCGGAGTACATTGACTTTGATGACGTTTCTGAAATCGTCAATCGCGACAAGATAGCAGTCTGCTGTACCGAGATAAATCTCGTAAGTGTTAACCATTTTCTTTTAACACTGAACATGCTAAACTAATATGTCATTCTTTCTTAGCTAGCCAGTTCTTATTTTAAACACCTTTTACATACAAAAATCGATAAGGTTGTGTTTCTGTATGCTTCAGTCTGGGCCCGGTCGAAGCATTCGTGAAGTGGTGGAAGAATGCAAGACGGACAAGGATCTCACACAGCCGTTCCTCTTGGGTACTGTTATTTTACTATAGTATAGTAAAACAAAAATTAGTAATACTAGTGGTATTTTACTAGTAGTAAAATAATAGTAAAAAGTAAAATTAAGAGCCAATAGTAAAGTAAAAATAAAATTAAATTACCAAACGCAGTCAATAGTAAAATAGAAATTTTACTACTATTTTACTAGTTTTCGGTGAATTTCAGCAAAAAATCTTGATCAATTTTGCACTAAAAGATGTGTTTCGGGACTGAAATTTTACACATTTTGTCGCTAAAGCCTAAATTCGCTAAATCGCTAAATTCTGAAAAACCTTGTCTCGTAACATGCTCAAATTCAGCAACTATTTGGCACCAACATCAGTCAGTTACATATAAGATCTTGGCATAATTGATGGAAAATTGGATCTTATGACTAGTAAAATCATAGTAAAATAGTAGTAAAATGAGTAAAATTATTAGTAAAACAAAAATTAGTAAAATCGGAGCAGCATGGTAGTAAAACAAAAATTAAAATGAAATTGAAGGGCTGAATTTGTAGTAAATTTAGTAAATAGTAAAATAAAAATCCACTAGTAAAATAACAGTACTCTTGGGGATGAGTCAGTCTGGCAAATTTGGTGAGAAAGTGAGCCAGTTATATTTGGTAATTAACTTTCGGTACATTGTTCTGCCATGTGCGCCTGTAGCCGAGGCCGTCCATTTCCTGTTTGCTAGCTTTCATACTTTTAATACCGATATAATCCTGTAGGCTTGAAGGCGGTTTATCTGTTCTTTGAAGTGTTGTGTGGTGTGGTTTGTCTTCATCGCAAAATCCGGGTAGAGCTCTAGATTTGTATGATCGCTTGAATGCATATCTCAGTCAGAGAGACTAGGAGAAATATCCATTTTGTCAATACGTTTCTTCGCGTTTTATTGTTGCTACAGTATTACAATTATGCTTTCTGGCTCTTTCGACTGCTACAGCAATTACGTTCGCGTAAATTGTGGCAGGCTAACTAGTTTTGGCGTCTCAACTGTTGTGTGAAGATTGCTCATTTCTACTGTTATTTTAATAGTGAAACTTTATTTTAATTTAATATTAATATAATAGAACTAGACGATTTTAATTTTAATTTAATATTAATATAATAGTCCGCTGTTAGTTTTAATTTAGATTTAATATTAATACTATTAAATAACAATTTTAATAGTATTTTAATAGCATTTTAATAGTAGATTCTAAAATGAACTTAAAAAGTTTTGGACACACTTTAGCGAATTGGTGAAACAAGATATTTTGCTTGAAATTGCTGGTGTAAGTTGAAAATTTAATCAGAGATCCAACTTAGAAGCATTTTTCTCAGTAAATTCATGACCATTCTTTTTAAAATGACTTTGTCTGAACATGGTTTTAAGCATACATGTAAGAGAGGAGTCTGGGGGTCTGCCCCCCCACTCGCCCACTCGAGTTAGGCCAGACCCGCCGGATGGGGACCCCTCCATCAAGACGACTTTTCCGACCCCATTCCGATTTTTCTGGCAAGTAATTTTTTTGAGCAAATTTTTGCGATTTTCTGCAATTTCAGACACAAAAATTGCCAAAATCGCCTGTAAAGCAGCACTTTTTAGCTGAATTTCAGCCCAAATTATCGATTCTTGACGATTTTAGCCGAAAAATTGCGATTTTTTAGCGTTTTTTAGTGCCCAACCCCCTCCCAAAATTTGAGTTCAGACGGCCGGCACCAGACCCACCAACCCCGTCCCCCTTCCGCAGATGACCTGTTAAGATATTTGAAATGCATTCGAACAGAACCTAGGCATTAATTAAAATTTGAAAGAAAATATTGGTGCATAGTTATAGAGACATTTTTGACAGGAAAAGACTGTTACATAGGTTATTGATTAGATTAAGGTCCTTTTGTCATTCATGCCTATTACTGAGAAAAGTTTCACAGTTTCCAAGATTTGAGATTCAGAGGGCTGTCTGTCAGAGACCTTCAACCTTCAAAACAAGGTCAAACTATTAAAATGCTATTAAAATACTATTAAATATAAATTTTAATATTCAGTCCCTCTTTCTATTTTTAATTTAATTTAATATAATAGTAGGCCCTCTATTTTAATATTAATATAGATTTAATATTATTAAAATGGCACTATTAATAATAGTTATATTTTAATATTAATAGATTATTATTATTTAATATAATATTAATATTAATATTAATATATTAAAATAACAGTACTCATTTCTTTCTGGTTTTAGTGCATTGTCTGAAATGTACAGTAGATTTTATTTTTTTTTCTCAATTTTGACGCAGTAATTCTTGCTGTATGAGTGATTATAATGATCTTATTATTTGCATAGATGCTGTGATAATAAATCAATCTCCATCTGACTTTTAGCAGATACGTCTGCCAATTTCGCAGAAACCATAGCAGCAAACGCAGAATAAATATGCGAAAGGCACAGATTTTTCTGTGGCTATTCCTGTTTCGCAGAACCATCTACCAATGAAAATTGCAGATTTTTTCTGCGAAATAAGCGCAAATAATCTGCGAAGTTTCGCAGATTTCTTATTAGGGTCAAAACTGGCAGTAAAATCTGCGGAAATTCTGGCAGATTTTCTGTGTAAATCGGCAGATCCTTTCTAAGAGAGCACCACCAAAGTGACGACCTATCAGTAGTTCGGGCCGTAGACGGCTCGTAACTCAAATACATACACCAGACTAAAGTCACAACTGGTCAGTGCAATGGGTGTGCGTGATGAGCCCGCAGGGTGGCCTAACGCAGGGGTTACGACGGCCCCACCCGGAAAATCCATCCAACCAAAACTCCAAGGGAGTCATCTATCGAATAATCCTTGGACCCTGGCTTGCAACTGGTCATGCCATGCTATGACCCTCATTTTGTTTGCACTATGCAGTGCACCCGATCCTTCTGGCTAAACGATTAAGTTCTTTAAGTTAATAGATTAGTACCAAACATAAAGCATAAAATTCGATCAATTTTTACATTTACCTACTATGCATTGTGTAACTATGCAATGTAAACATTATCCTTCTGAGAGTAGACCTTATTAAAGGCAGATAGTGTGAGGGCTTTGTCAATGTAGAGAATAAGTATCAGCAGTAGACAGCTACTATAGTATCTTCATTTTTCGTATAAGCTGAGACTTCAACTGAGCTGGAGTGACCTGCAAACATTGAAATTGTATTTTTCAAGGAGGAAAAGAAAGATTGAACCTGTCCAACACAGTACAAGGCAAATAAATGAATGGAGTGGTCTAGCACGCACGCCCCGTCAATTAAATAACTATTAACATGCATTTTGCGAGAAAGTCAACTTAGGATGTTCAAGCAACTTTTTTTCGCGGATCCGGCTGGTATCCAAATATTTCAAAATAGATGTCAAACGAACACCAACGGTGCATGTTCGAACACCAGCGACCCCCTAGAACCGGAGCTGTACCCCCCAAAGTTGGGTCGGTAGCCCCTTTTCGGACATTTTCTCGACATTTACTCAAACGATCACCATTCACTCGTTTCTCAAGAGTCAGAACAAGCGTGCACATGGTTGGATAGCCCTGACAGTTGCCTTTCAGACGCTGTACACAGCGCTTCCGGAACTTACCCGGTTAGCGAGATATTCTCCGAAAACTACGAACTTTGGCGAAATTCCGACTCGATTTTTTTCCGAAAAATCGCTGTAACTTCTGCCTTATATGCGGGGTCAAGCTGATTTTTGCTAAAAAGATAAAACGCAAAATGCCAAACAAAATTAACCTATTTCGGAGGCAAATTTTTGGGGTCAGGGGGGTGTTTTGCAATTTGAAGCCAGTCAAAAAATATTTTTTTGCTCACAATAAAAAGCAAACACACTATTCTGGTGCAGTTTTACCCGCTGATTACGAATATGAACTCGGTTTGGCTGGATTCCTTTTGGTTCGGGAGAAATTTGCATCCAAATCTTCGAGTGGCTGTACTTCTAAAGTGGCACTGCTCATTAGTATGAGCAAGGACCATGCTAGAAAGCAGTTTTTCTTATGTAGTTTTTTATGCTGATTCTGAAGATATCCCTCTCGCGCAGGGCCGCCAAATGTCCGATGGGCCAATTCCAATTTTTGGCTGGGAAAATGCGTGATGAGATTTTTTCCATCACGCATTTTGCGTGATGATGGTCTATGCTGTAGCATGGCGCGCCAGCCGGGCGGACACAAAAAATGCGTGATGGTCGTTTGCGAAGCTGATCGGCAAATGCGTGATGAAAAATTGTCTGCCCGTAAGGGATATGGGGATTTTGAGAATTTGCGAACAAAACCGTTGCAGTTGGTATGTATACAATGGTGGTTTGAAATGTTACTCAATTCTGTCATATGCTAGATACGGAGTTATGGAATTAGCATCACCTAATGCAGTTTTTGCCGCTGATTATGAAAATTACCTCTATTTTTCAATCGGACGGCTTCTGAGTGAGTTACTTAGGCCTGGTGCCCTGTCATCCACATTATAAGAAATTTATCAAACAGGTGCGTGAAATAGTAACTGTTATATGCAGTTTTCTTCGCTGATTCAGAATATGACCTTATTTTTGCGCTACAATGACCTTGTCACGAGTTATAGACCTCTAAAATTACTTCAATATCAATGCTTTCAGGAGTGGCAATCTGGAAATAGATAGTCTGTGCTTTGGCACTTGTGAAGCGAATTATCTATCAAAAATAGTGTATTCGACCTATTTTGAACCGCTGGTTTCAAAAATGACCTTACTTCTACTCTACAAGCCTTTCATTTTAAGGTTCTCTCATATTCTTGTGAAAGAAGTGCAGAAAGTTGTATCTTAAAATCAATAGCTTGTAGAGCAGAAGTAAGGTCATTTTTGAAACCAGCGGTTCAAAATAGGTCGGATACACTATTTTTGATACATAATTCGCTTCACAAGTGCCAAAGCACAGAGTATCTATTTCCAGATTACCACTCCTGAAAGCATTGATATTGAAGTAATTTTAGAGGTCTATAACTCGTGACAAGGTCATTGTAGCGCAAAAATAAGGTCATATTCTGAATCAGCGAAGAAAACTGCATATAACAGTTACTATTTCACGCACCTGTTTGATAAATTTCTTATAATGTGGATGACAGGGCACCAGGCCTAAGTAACTCACTCAGAAGCCGTCCGATTGAAAAATAGAGGTAATTTTCATAATCAGCGGCAAAAACTGCATTAGGTGATGCTAATTCCATGGCTCCGTATCTAGCATATGACAGAATTGAGTAACATTTCAAACCACCATTGCATACCAACTGCAACGGTTTTGTTCGCAAATTCCCAAAATGCCCATATCTTCAGAACTGCTCAACGTAGATAAAAAATATGATTATCTTCAGAATCAGCATCAAAAACTACATAAGAAAAACTGCTTTCTAGCATGGTTCTTGCTCATGCTAATGAGCAGTGCCACTTTAGAAATACAGCCACTCGAAGATTTGGATGCAAATTTCTCCCGAACCAAAAGGAATCCAGCCAAACCGAGCCAAAACCCAAAACCTAGTGGGTAATCATAAAGAGCTTGAAAGGCCAAACGCCGTTGAGTGACTAGTCAGGCCGGCCTATCTTATAGGCTTAGTCCGCTTATTATCTAAATGGGAACACTTATCTTCTACACAAAGGCAAGTGAGTGACAAACAGTGCCGACAGAACAGAACCTAGACAAAATGGTCACGCGTTCATCTGCACTGTTCCCATACAAGCAAAATCACAAGAAACAACGCACAAATTTGTACCTTTGTTCGGTCTCGGGGAACTACTCTGCAATCCTCCAGCAATAGGTTCACTCGGCTTTGGCGCGATACGACAAAACCAGAGAACGGCGTGTTAAGAACGGCATGGTGCTAAACATGAGCAACATATGGCCCGGCGGTTTGTCTGTCAAGTTGTGTTGAACAAGCCGTATCCTGTTATAGAGAGATCGTCGGTAGTTGGTCGTATATACGAATACCCTGTCAAGCAAAATTCTATACCGAGAATGTTGAACGTAATGTGTAACGTTATTATGTAAACGTCAATATCCTTGCGTTAAATGCACAGCAATTCGTGCGACCTCCCATCATAACCAACTTACCCGCTCATTGCGTTAGTAAATTTTGCAGTTGACACCTCACACCCCGAAATAGGCTTAATTGGCTTGGGTTCCATTCTATATTAAATCAATATAATTGCGAAAGAAATAAAACAAATAAATTACCAAACTGCAACTTCTTTCTAAACAAACGGGCATTCCGACACATCTGTGGTACACGTAAGCACTTTGATTCACCATGAATGGTACGGCGTTTGCTGGCGCCGCAAAATTGGTTGGAGCACTTGTTCGATCTGGGCTCGACTGTCCCCTTCAGGGAAATTACTTATTCTCTGACCGGTGGGGCCTTTGCTGGCTCCGCAAAATTGAATAGTTGTCTGACTGATAGGGGCAGCGCTTATAGTCTCTGTTCCACTGTCCCGTACTCTGCGGTCGGAGAAGGCATGGTCAAGGCTTATGACCTACAGTTCCCGTCCCTCAACTACCATATTTTCCCAAAGAAAAATGGTAAGGTTATTCGTGTCTGTGCTACTGTGTTGCATAAGTGTACCGGTTGGTTAATTTACTTCGTTTTCACACTACTCCGTCTACTGGTTTTCATAAGTCTGTGGCGCTCTTGTTGTTTGCTCTCTGTGCAGCTGTGGTAGAACCACAGATTCTTATAAATCAGGTTAACAGCGTCGTGCGAGGCAGGAGAGCTGAATTCTCCGTACGTTTTGTTGTTAGACACTAGAGCTCGTTCGTCTCTTTTTGCCTGTCTAGAGAATCGGGCGGTCTCTGTAATGCCTTGCTGATAAATTTCCCGTAAGATAAGCGATGCCATCGCCATGCTAGCCAGACAAGAAAAAAGCCTCTTTTCGATCGGGTGTTTATTAGTGAGCCGTCTGGCGAAACTAACGAAGCTAGCAAATCTGCGCTGCCACTAGTCAACCGGCCTTTGAAATGGAAATAGCAACGCATCCAAAACCCGTTTTTTGGCTGTCTGACTATGCGAAACAGAATTGAGGGACGCAGTTGTTTTAAGCAAAAAAATAACAAAAAGTGAACCGACTGTTCTGTTTTTCTTGCCTCCAGGGAGCCTCTCTTATAGCTGAGCACAAAGGCGTCATTTGCCTCTCTGGAAATGCTAGTGCTTGTTCGTTAGCACAAGCTTGTTCTCGCCAATAAGAGCACAAGCCACCCCGCACAGACATTGGCAAAGGGGGGGGGCTGAGGGGGGTTGGCCCCCCATCAGGGTCTGATCTACCCCTCATCAGCCGGCCGCTACCCCCCATCAGGAATTTTTGGGAAGAATTTTGTATAGAAAATTATGATAAAAATATGCCTGGAATAGGCGTAAATGAGCTCAGAATAGTTAATTTTAACATATTTTAATGAAAAATAAGCCAAAAAACCCTGATTTTCGCCAAAAATCGGACTTTTTGGCTTATCACCCCCTCAGCCCCCCATCAAGCGCTCCTACCCCCCATCAGCCCCCCTCAGGAATTGAAAATTCTACCCCCCATCAGCCGAAATGCTAGCCCGTGTCTGACCCCGCAAGTGGCACCCCGCAAGGTGGAATTCTATCTCCAGTTCTGTTTGTGGGCTATATCAACTCAGTTCTCTGCACACAACTGTCGCCGAATGCTCGACTGATCGGACGCGGGTTTGACAATAAAAATCAAAGAGTCTGGGAATCGGGCCAAGCTGGTCAAGGACAAGGATATTATCCTTTGAGTCTTGCGCCACCGCGCACGTGATGGGATTTTCGCTTCCAGGACGGCTTCAGAAGGCCATCCGAGTGGATGTAGGAACGGCTCTCGATATCGAAAACTTCGCGTGTGAGACAATTCGATTGCTATCCAACCTGGATGACCGAGCCAAACAAATAGCGGAGAGAACTAAGGAAGCGTCCCGGAATCATTTGAAGGCCAAACTGCACCCTGTCCAATACGATTTGATACACTCAGTCAAGGATTCCAAAAATATATCGAACATTGCAACCGCAATTTCTTTCGTAATCAGCTCTTTGGGCGCAATTCCTCTGAAGCAAAACCGACCAATCCTTCTGCACCCGGCAGTTCTAATCAAAAACCAAGAAATTCTAAAAGATTGGCCGCAAAGGAACAACCATTTACCAGTTTTCCATTCTCAAGCAAGGTGCCAATGCTGAAAAAGAAATCGACTTTGGTGTGGAGTACAACTTCCTTCCAGGGTTCTTGAACGGTGCCGCAGTGACTCAAGCGATTATGATGGCGACTTCCCACTGGCTGTATGGGTCTCTGGAGGCATTGCAGCATGTCATTGGCGCACCCGCTTGGACTACCTACAGAACCAGAATGGAGAGTGCCGGACCTTTGGCCATCAAATTGCGGAACGGGAAGGTGACTAATTTCCAGCCCACCGCCCTAGGGTTGAAGGTGGTAAATAACTACAGCAGAGGGATCGGAACCGAACAGAAACACTTGGCCAAGCCACGAACCCAACCGAAGGAGAGAACCTCAAGTTTCGGCCATTTACTCACAGAGTGAATGTCGGAATTGTTACTAACGAGAAAGTGTTTCACAACGCTCAGCGGTTCCTTGCGAGTACCATCGCGGACAAAGGCAAGCTGCACAAAGCAATCGAAGAAATTCAGACGCAGAACCTTGCCAAAATCGAGGGGCTCCCTGCCTTGACAGAAGCTGGAAAAACTTACTTTGGTCCGACCGAACCGCAAACCGACGAACAACGAAAGGAGGTCATTAGCCAGTGGAAGAAATTAATTCGCAACCCTGGTGATCTCGACGAGCTCCTTGAAAATGCTGATGAGGACTAAATTCGTTCTCGTCCTTTTAGGATTGTTATAATTCATCCACGTAACAGGTTTGGCCTATTTAAACCAGAATTTGGTGTTTTTATTTGTGATCTTGGATCACATTAACTTTTTAATACGGGCTCAGTTATCGGGTTATTTTAATTGGATTGTGAACACTCATATTTAGTGAAAAAAGTTTGTTTCTACTTGGTGTCCTCTTCATACATCACGTGTGTTTAAATAAACGTTTTAAAATACAAAGTGAATTATTGTGTTACTTACTTGTTTTCTCATTTGTTGTTCTCTGTCGGCGAGTGTCGAATGCGTTGTGATTCTATGTGCTAATCTGTTTACTTTGTTTGTATCGTTTTATTTGTATTGCTTCTTTCTTTGTTTGGTTGATTTTGATTTGATGTTCTCATCTTGTAACTCTTGGAATTTTGCATCGATTGACATAATTAGTTGCAACGCTTGCGGAAAGTTTTCTATAAAATCGTTTTTTTTCGCAACCGCCAATCATCTTGAAATTGATTTTAATACATCATTACTTTAAAACACCTACCTACTCTGCATACATGTATTAGGGGGGTTTGGGGTTACCCCCTAGCTGGAAAGGCCAACCCCCCTCAACCCCGAGACAGGTTAAGGGACCCCGACCCAAAAATACAAGTACAAGTGACTCCCAGTACTAGCAAACTGGCTCAGAAATCTGATGTAGCGTATCGACTAAGCGTAGAACTGTTAGTATAAAATACAGTATTTTGCATTTGAGGAAAGAAAATGGTGTGCCTGATCTAAGACGAAAGTGAGTTTTTGTTGTGTTTCGTTGCGATTGAGAACTCCAAGGGGTGCTCGATCGGGTTGAGCATGCAGTGGTAGGGCGGCAGACGCAGAATTGAGTACTTGAGACTCAGCGGCGGGAATGATAGGGCGTATTGTCCATCATGATCATGCGCCGTCGGCTATGTTTGGCTTCAATTCGTAGCTTGAAAAAACGTTTGTGCAGTGGGCAGCCACCCTTTTTTGTCCTACTAAACCTTTTCTCGTGTTTCACTTTTTCTCAACACCGCAGTGTTACAGAAAATGGCCAGTGTTAGCGATGTTTGTTGGTTCAGCAGAACTTGAGGCGACCTGCGAGCGAACCTCAGGAACTCCTCGAACATTTCGTAGCAGTGCTGGAGGCCGAAGAAGTTCTCCATAAATTCCGAAGAAGAACTTTCAGCCGTACTCGGCCACGATACAATCAGTCATTCAGACTATTAGCATTACTGTTTTCTTTTTCGGAAGCATCGTAGACGATTCGCACCTTGGTTGTGGCCTTACTTGGTGTGTGGTCTGACCTGATGACAGGTTGGTGAGGCAGGTAGTGTTTTACTTGACCTGTCCCAGTGTTTGACGTGACTGGCTCCATGATACCTTTGTCCAGTTGGTCCTGGATTATATGAGTGCACTTCTCCTGTAAATCCAGGTCTGATTGAAATCGTTTGTCACTGTTCTGAACCGTCCCAAGGCCAGCCCATAGTTTTCTCTACTTGCGGCGCTTATTCGGGTGATCTGTCTGTCCGCCACTTTTTGATTGCTCGCTACGCTCTGAGTTAAGTTTTTGTGTTCTGACGATAAAAGCGGACAGCTGTGTGTATAACGCATTCTCACCGCAATGAAATTTTACACAAGTGCCAACACAAAGACAGTCTTCGAAAGGACCGATCTGGAGACTCAAATATAATGTTAAATCTGCCGGGAGGAAGCGTGTGAATTCTGTCTGCGCGGAGCTGGGTACTGCTTGATTTGCACTCGGCCACTTGATCTGCTGGAGGAAGCCTCTCATGCAAAACGTCTTCGCGCCAGTTCGCGTTCAGCCAGGAAGGACCGGAGACAGGGAGGCAGAATCCATCGGCAGAGACCATGCGCCGGGGTAATGTGGACTCAGCATGCTGTGCCTGGCTGTTGTGGTTGTGACTCAGGAGAAGCAATGATACGAAGCCAAGAAGTGAACCACACTTGTCAAATGGTTGCTGTTCAATAGCGGGAGGTCAGATCTGAAGTAGCTAGCCTGCATAAGCAATTGGCTGAACAACATAAAGAAAACTACAGGCTTGCCAGCAAAGTCTTCTTCCTGCAACGAGAGATTGAGGAGCTGTAGAATTCCAAAAGCAATCTGGAGAGGAGACAAAAACGACCAAGTGGGGACAGTAATTCAGACGTGGAAGCGAAAACACCACAAAAGTGTCTAGTGATGACGCTGGGGGAAGGAGAGCATCAGCAGGACGACAGGGACAGCCCTTCGACTCCACAGCAGTTGCTTCACAGGGTCGAAAAGTGAAACTGAGACGCATTTCGAAGCTCACGCCAGGGATGCTAATTGTGGTAGGCATGTTCTTGTAAAGCTCCAAGTGCGAGACTCATCTCGAGACTCCGCCCACTTGCAAAACTCGCCGAGACTCTGCTCCTATTGCGGGAAAACTATTCCTCGGCCGGGGTTCGAACTTTAATCGTTTCGGACACGGGCCCATAGGTTTTACCAATTGAGCTATGCAGTCGATCAAACTTGCATCTGTAAAAGATGCTAATTATAAGTGGTGACGAAACGCAGCCGTTTACTGTCTCCCTCAGGTTTTTGCTCCTCGCCCTCAGATTAAAGTTTTGGAAAATTAGGCCCTCAGATTTTTGTTCCTCGCCCTCAGAACTCGGTTAAAGTTTAGGAAATCGGGCCCTCATATTAACGTTTTGGAAAATTCCCTCCTTCAGAACTTGTTTAAGTGGTTATATGCACTCTGCCGGTTACGCAACGTTGTTATTCTCCCATTCAAATACGGGCAGCGTGCCTTGCATACGTAGCAGTGTTTAGCCCCATGCTTTTTGTCCAGTACATGTGTTTTCCTTCAAAACGTCTCACCCTTCGCTCCAAAGCCTATTCTCCCGAAACCTATTCTAAAACCGGCTCTGTCCCACCCCGAGCCAAGCATAAATATTGCTTTTTACCTCCGCCGGCGCCCGTTTGAATGACACTCTCCTAGCGGTAGAAAAACTACGTTTCCAGGCAAAGATAAAAAACGCTGCATACTTGGCCGTGCCCATATTGGGTTGTCAACATTCTCGAATCTGAGTGCCGAATTTATTAAAGCACACATATGTACACAAGACATTATTTTGCATCTTTCAGATCAGTCTTTCAAAGATAGGACATAGAGCGGCCTCTATATACTCCATTTCATCACCTCTGCGCACGGCGGCTCTCAGAACCCCGAGGTCCGACGGTGTTAATTTTTTTGTACTCCTTTGGTCTTTTCGAACTTTCGCAGTCAGGAGGCCATTTCCATGAAAATTTCTTTTTCGGAGGTGTTCAGGTTGTAGTAGAAGAATTGAAAGAGTGCATGTTGACTGGGTCTTTACCCTGCGGATCGCGTTTTTCTCCTTCTTTGTGGGCTGATATTTCTGCTGCGCCACCGCCTTTTGCACACACCTTATAATTTGGTACGCTGTTACGAGGTACAGCTCCCCTCGTCCCTCTTCCCCAGAATGACACGAACCGCGCTTCGCGCTCCTTGGTTGTTGACAACGCCCGTTATTGATCCAAACTCTGCCTAGATGAGGATGGTGTCACTGTTGAACGTAGGCACACCATACAAGATGGTCCCTGTCACCGCCTCCTCAATAGACCCCTCAAACACGCTCTTGCTTTACATCACCGGAGCGAGCACCCAGCAGTAGAAGCGTCGTCCATCCTGATCGGAAGGGAGCGTCTGTTGGAGGTGAACGTACATACGGTCATTGAACGCTGACACCGAACTGCACACGCCGCTGATGCTATCCAAAGCACAGGCCATCCTAGAGCAACGTAGTACCAGACTGTAAAGCGCAACAATGACGATGAACAGCTGGCTCGGCTTATATATAGCCTTAGAGGTTATCTCGAGACAACCTAAATGAATCATAGACATGTTCAGGTGTGACCGAGTTGGTCTTAAGACCGAACCCAACCCTTATAGGAGGAGAGATCGAGTCAGTTGGGTATTGTGCGTTCATCATGTCTGGTTCTATCCCTCTGCTCGTGCGTCAGAATGCTATGTTCGGTATACCTGAAGGCTACATCCCCGTTGTCAGGCCTCTCACCACCCATACCCCCGGTCTTGTGAAGATGATCTGCAGCAACGGTATGGTGCGCGGTTCCGAGGTCGCGGCCACCAGACTGTTTGTGCACGCCTCCAACTACAAGACCATCGGCACCTACAAATTTGGGCGACCACTGCTTACTTTTCTTCTTGTGCCATATCGAGGACTACGAAAAGATCATGCAGGTACATACTTTGAAAAAATAAAATCTCCTTCTTCCTGTTCCAGGTGAACGGTAACCCTGACCAGCCCAGCATGTGCCCTTGGGGCTATATAAGAATAGAGAATGAGTCATTGCGTCATTGTTCATGATGGCTAGTAGTCCTGTTCCCTCTCTAGTGCTCCAGAACGCTGTGTGCTTCAGACTATAGTGTACACGTATTTCAAAATGGAGCGAATTCTGAGTTTTTTTGCGAATAACTCCTTACGGCTGCGTCGGAGCGTTTTTTGCCTCATAACCAAAGTTGTAGAGGAGAGGGGCTCGAGCTCTGTACTAATGGTGTAACGTAATCTGCGCAGTGCTCCCTTGTAACGCTAATTAGCGCAACGAAAAAAATCAGCTTTTCTGTAGCTGGGCTGAATGCGATTTTTTTAGTGAATCTGAATCTACAGAGCGTGAGGTTACGTTACACCTTACGATCAACATGCCCGGTATAGAATTTTGCTAGACAAGGTATTCATATATACCACCAGCTACCGACGATCTCTCTGTAACAGGATGCGGCTTGTCCAGTACAACTACACAGACAAACCAGCTGACACCAGGAGCCCGCTGTAGACAGGGTCGTTTGCACTCCGACTCCTCTTGCTTTTTCCGCGCCTTCTGCTCCCGTTCGTGCTTAAATCGGCGCAGCTCTTCACGCCTTTGCCGGCTTCTCTGCTGCTTTTCGTACAGAGGCTGAAAGTAACAGATTATGTGGACTAGTAAAAGTAATAACAGGAGACAGATAACTGTCAGACTGACTACCAATAGACGCTTCTGGTTTCAATAAGTGCTGTTAAGGGCAATAGCATAATTTCGCACAACACCACAACTACTGTACACTATCACAGAGCATTTCGCTTAGTATTAGCAAACTTCTACAAACCAAAACTAAGCAAATTTCTAAAATACTTGCATACCGAAAAAGCCCTCCCCCAGCCTTGCCTTGGCGTCATTCAGCTCTTTGGCTATCGCCTCATGGTCGTTCACTTTGTCTGGATGCTTCTGTCGCATCAGACAGCGGTTGCGCTGTCGAAACTCGGCCTCGGTAGCGCTGATTTTCAATGCAAACTTGCCCATCAAATCGGCCACCTCATCGAACGACAGATAGCAACAATTTTCGTCCATCGCCGTTCATACGCAGAAACAGGGTTGTATATTTTTCCGAAAAAAACCTCGGCCTGTTTTTTTCCAGTTTTTTTCCGGTTTTTTTCCTAAATCGCGGAAAAAACTCCAGCCCAAGTTCTGAGTATCCTAGGCTGGTTTTATGATTCCTAACGCTTTCTAGCGCCTTCCTCAGTCTTGTTAGACCAGAAATTCACGTGTTACATTGATATAAATCACGAAACAGGCATGAAACAGTGCCTGACAGGTTTCATAAATAACGCTATATGCAAATTTTCTTACAGCAGTTTGCATTTTTGTTTTTTCATGCCAAATTTGGTCTTTTTTGTTGTTTTTCTAACAGTTTTGAGTCAGTATGGCCTATTATACATAGCAAAAGTCCATTTTTTTAACGAAAAATGACGTAAATTAGCTAGTTTTAGCTTGAGTTTTTTTCCGCGATTTATGTTTTTTTCCGACCCTTAGGAAAAAAACCGGTTTTTTTCCGGAAAAAAACAGTTTTTTTCCGGTGTTTTTTTCCCACCTCACATCCCTGCGCAGAAAGCAAAGCCAGAAGAGTGATCGGGGCACCCAAACCTAAGCAAGCTCCTGGGCGGTCTTACACCAATTAACCTAATTATTCTCAACTAAACCAACAACATCTCCTGCTTAAGTACTGTAATGGCACCTGTGACGTGCTAGGACAAGTGAAAACGGAGTTGAATCAATTGAAGACAAGAGTCGAACGAAATGAGCGACATAGTCGACAGAGTAATATACGCGTTTACAGAATCAAGAAGGAAGATCTCCCTTCCAGCACAACCTTGGAAGAAGCAATAGGTAGATTGTTGCAAGAGGGGTTAAAGATTCGGTCGCTCGATTACCTTGACATCAAAAGCAAGTTGGAAAATTTCCACTGGTGCAAAGACGGTTCGTTTATCATCAGTCTGCGTCGAATCGAAAAGAAAAAGATGTTGGGGCATCACAAGCAACTCAAACACTTCAAGCCCTATGGTCGCTCGCATCGTTACTCTAGCCGACGATCTTACCGGTGAACAGCTGGAGGAAAGAAGGAAGTGTCAGGCGGTCTTCAAAAAGCTAAGAGAAGAGAAAAATGTATGTAAGATGATCGGTTATAATAAAATTCTGTTGAATGGAGAAATCAAATATACAATCAAATTGTGTAATGGAATGTTAGGCGATAGGATTGTATGCTGATGTAGTGGTGTGAACAATTGAAATTAATAGGTTATGAAATATTTATGAAAACAGCAAAATATACATCACAAATCAGGCCTACAAAACATTTTGATTCAGCACTTTACACAGTAATATACAAAAACTTTGCGCTTTATTTTGTTACTCTTAAATCAAGAAGCAAATTTCTTACAAAACTAAGCATAAGTCAGTTATATTAAGTTTAACAATATTTCGGCTGCCTCAAAGTACGTTCGCCGTATGAAATTCTCAACAGGCGTCTCAAAACCTTGCAACTGGTCATTTTGTTTACACTATGCAGGGTGCCCGATCCTTCTGGGCAAACGAGTCAATCGCTTCCGCTTATTTAAGTTAATAGGTTAGAACCAAACATAAAACGTAAGCTTAGATCAATTTCCTCATTTACCTTTCATGCATTGTGTAACTATATAATGTAAACATGCTTTACTACTCTCCTCTAGCTACTGTTTGTTTGTCACATTGCCTCAGCAGTATTCTATACATTTCCTCTAATTCAGAACCGCAATTGTTTCCAACCACAATAATGGATAGTACTGATTAACGATAAGCTCAATATGAGAAAGCATAAGTGACAATTGAAGCGTTCAGACGAAGAAATGCCTCAGTCCATAAATAGATGAAACGAGAAAAACGCGTTCAAAGTTTTCGGCCAGCATGAAATAAATAGTGCAAAATGGTATGGCCTAAAGAGTATTATGCAAAAAGAGGCCCATATCAGTGCTACTCTTTACCTGAGCTTGGGCCACCACATGTTTCCTGATTTGCATATTTTTAAAATTTTGTGATAGTGGCTTAGGAAAACAGAAGCCAACGCAGACGTGTCTATCTTTAGAAACCTCAAACGGATAGTGGCACAGGCTAAATCGGCCAAAAGATAAGCTTAATGGGTTTGGGACTACAAGCGAGATACAGAAGATTCTTATCATCAAACGGGCTCTCACATAGCTATCCAACCTGTGCAAGAATACACTAAACAACAAAAAACAAACCACCAACATATTTTCAACCTAGAGCTTAATAACTGATCTTTGTCTGACCTGAAATAAGCAAAATTATAACACAATATTTTGATTTTTCCTTGATCACTGAACTATATTATCAGCTTGAACCTATGTCATTGCCTTTGCTTGCAACATTAGTCAAGTGCCAACATGTACATTGACCTTACATGTTTCCACCTGTCTCCCGAGCGATGGGAAGAGTGGCAATCATCTGGGGACACAAAGACAAGGACATGTGCCCATAACAAACAGCTGCATTTTCAGGTTTTTATATTATATTTTCTTCAGATTTTTCAATGTTTTCTACACAAAGAATGCACAAGAAACAATTTTAAATAAACAAATCCTGAATCTAAACATTTACAACTATACAACTATTACCATATCACAGGTTTATGTGCAGAACATAAAACACACTATAGCAAGAGGAGACCGTTGGTGTCAAAACCAAGAAAGCCGACTCATCGTTACGCTTTGACTGGAATCCTTCAAACAGTGCAGAACGCGTAAAGTCCTGCAAAATTGAACAAAATTCACGGACACAACAGAACGATAACGAAGTGTTCAACGTTTTCGTTAAACAGAGTTACGATAATGTGTGTGAACGGAATTAAACAAAATTTTACACCCTTATAGTAATGCGCAGTGCCAAGGGTAACTTTAAGATGAAAATTTTGGGTAATATCAACGTGAAACCACTGATTGTGGCCCTCATTTTGAGCTGTACATACCTAATGGTGTAGTGAAAACGAAACAACAAATTCGTTTGAATGCACTTTTAGGATTCTACCTTCTAGCACAGTTGGAAATTGCCGCTGAGATGGCGATAGGAAGAATAAAACTAACCTGCCGATCGGCGGTAAACTTTAGTGCCATCTGAAGTTTCTGCATCGGCTAGCACCTCAACGAAGGTCGGTGTTTTACCTGTGCCGCTTTTCCCGACACTGACAATGGAGATGTTAGTGGGATGTGTTCAGAGGCTATGGGCGATCGACAGTTCCAGACAGATATGGACAATTGGAGAAGCGTTTTAATTAGAATTTTCTTGTGGCAGCAATGACTCCAATTAATAGCAGCGTACACAGCAAGAAGAGGAATAACTAACAGAGCAAAGCAGAGAGAGCGAGAAGGCGAACATAGAAATGCTAGCTGCAAAAGGTTACTGTAATAAATCAGAATATTCAGTAATGGTTATGTCAGAATATTCAGTGACCAAATTCTAAAACTGCTAAAAACTTGCACTTTAAATAACAAAAACCATCCTTATTCAGATGCAAACCATCTTTGTTGTAGGAACAAGTATAAAAAAACAACAACGCATCTGGTTCCATATTGTCAATGAAACTGATCTTGTACTGGAGCTGCCGTTTACTCCTGACCCAGCTGGACAGTACCGGCTCAGCTCCTTCATCCGGTCTCCCTTTTTCTCTGCAGGAGACCTGAACAATTTACAATAAAGTCAAACTAAAACAAGAAACTACAGACAATTACATTATACCCTAAGTAGTGCTCGCAGGGGGGAAGTAGTGCGGAATGCAACCACTCAAGACGAAGCACAACTTCTTCACAACGTCCAGAGACCTTCGTGGAGCCAGCAACATCAATCCTCAACCCTTGAGTGTCTCTCTGCAAATCGAGCCGCCACGAAACGAGCTCTCGGTCTTCACAACTACTGGTCGAGGCTTTAGCCATGGGCACGGAACAGGAGGGTGCCTGGGTTGGGAATAGGGGTTGAACGCGTCCCCTTACGATTCGAAACGCGCTTTGACGATGGCATAGTGGGAAGCGAAGAGAGTGTTGGGGCGAGAACAGTCTAAGTCGTCCAAACCGCAGAAGATGGCGTTTTTCCTGCCGGCCGACTTATAAAGCCGGCGTGGTCACGCCTGACCAATAAACACAGAGCTCACCAATCGGATTAATTCCTAATTACGCCAGGCAAACACTCTTGTTACTCGCCTTGAAAATATTGTTTTCCACTTTCCCACCACATCTACACAAGAACGCCTCTGGCTGGTGACCATTATCTCAAAACAAAGACAGCTAATCCCCTTTCTTCGTTCTGACCCAGCCAAAGACAGCAAAAATACACTCCCATTCCGCGCTTAAAATTTCGAATGCAGACCGTCTACATGAAGTTACTTTACTTACTTTTTGTAGGTTGTGACGAAAGTAAACGAAGGGTGTGGTGGGCTCAGCATGTATTCTGGCTGGGCCTAAACTTACCTAACGTCCACCGCACTTGTCCAGGTATAACTGAAAACCGGTACCTACATGCGAGTAGGCAAGCCGCCAAAGCCAATGGCTACTTGAAAAATTTTTTTGTATGTTTTGACATCTCTTCCAATGTATTCCCCGTAATTAGCTGGGTCAAATTTGACACCAGGCAAGTGTATTGGAGTCTGTTAAGTTTCGGATCCAAATTAGTTGCATGCGTTGACTCGGAACCGTATTTGGACTGGGACCTGATCTGGTCACAAATTTTATGTAAACAGCTTCCAAGCCAAGAACGAATATTTAGCTATAAATTACTACACACAGCGTTGCCGTTCCGGTGTATTTTGCCAGAAAATGGTGTGACAGATTGTGTAGCGTGTGGATTGAAAGGAGGGGACTACCCTAAACATTTTTACTTAGAATGTGTAAAATTCAGAGACCTCCAGACTCGGATGCAGAGAGCAGTAAAAGGACTAAGTAATAGGCTTTCCTGGAACTGGGATACTGTTCGATTCAATGGTGCTCTAGGACCGCGTTTGCCGGCAGACATTATTCGCTGTGTGCGCACGATATGTGCTGTGTTTAAACTGACTCTTTGGTACGAACGTACCAAGGCACGTACTGTAGGTCACGCAAATTATAGACCAGATAACGCCACTCTAGATAATAGAATTTCTACTCGATGTGAGCGAATTCTGAGATTTTATCGTACTGTATAGTATATAGCGTACTTGTTGCACATGTACTGTATATAACGACGTTCCGGTAGAATAAACTGTATGTACTGTATGTGTTGTGATTGTGGCTCTGATCGGGGCTACTTGTTATGTTAATTTTATAAGCTAACTACCAATAAAATATATAAAAATACACTCCCATCCCTTTTGAGATGTTCGAGCAGGCCATAGTGGGGTTCGGCCCCGGTGATTGCCTTGCATGTGGCCCTTCGGGTGTTTGGGTTATTACTGCGTCTGTGGTGTACACGTGCATTCTAAGTAAAAGTAAAAGTAAGGCCATGGCCCGCGTGCAAGAACAAGAATCCTTTCTGGCGGCTCAGGCGCCGGCGGTGGGCAACGGAAAGAAGTGTGTTGTCAGTCCATTCCTGTGATCGTTTCGTGTCTAAAAAAATAACTTAGTGTCGTTTTATTTTAGCGTTTGGTTATTCAACTTTTGGTGTGCGCAGTGTCGCTACTTTTCTATGAATTGAATGCGTAGCGAGTTGGTGTGTCCAGCAGTTTTATTGGCCTGGATGACAACAAGGCATCAGTTTGTTTCGCTCAGCGTGTTAAGTATGTGCACAATTCAAGAAACCTAACTATACACCAAAAGCTCCATTATGTCCTGTTCCTATAGCATCTCAGCCATTTGCTAAGGCACAGGTCGTTGCTATGTTGATGGCACACGGTCTTGACTAGAGTGCGAACAATACCTAGAAAACCCAATACCCCAATACCCAATACCAATACCTGAGACCCCCAATATCCCAATACCCAATACCCAATACTTGCGTAGCTGGGTCAAAAATTTCATTTCAGTGGACAGGTACATTCTAGTTGTGTACACAAGATTTTTTGCACTGCAATTAAAATTTTTAAGAGGCTGGTTGGGCCGCTGCCCAAACAGGGCGAGAAAATTTTCAAAAATTAGCCTTTCAGAAAGCATTTAGAAGCCGTTTTAGGCGCAAAATTTGCAGAAAGTAACAGTTTTGGTACTTAATATGTCATAATTCAAGTCGTGTTTCTTACTTCCGGCGATTCTTTTCCTAACTCGGCCAGAAATTGTGTGCACAACCGCAGTAGCCATGGGTACGGTGCTAGTACATTATGGTGACATTTCTAATGTTGTTTCATTTTTATGTTGGATAAGAACAGAGAAATTAAGTACTGGTGTAGTGCTTAGAAAAGTGTATACTAGGAAATTCTACTAACGTTTAGTTGATTTGGCCGTCCACATATGACGACATTCCAGAGGGGGAGGGGGTCGGCTGAAATGCGACGATAGACGACACACCAGGAGGGTGAGGGGTTAGCAAAAAACGACGTCGCTTTTTTCGGAATTTTAGGGAACTTTGATTGTATTATTTTCAATTTAAGTACAAGCTGTCAAAGGTTTCTACAATGCAGAAAAGCTTTCCAAAGTGGTTGTAGGCATCTATTCTATTGATTGCGCAGTATGCTACAGGAAAACTTGACAGTTCTGTATGTACTGCAACCGAAAATGACGTCGTCTAGGGGGAGGGGTCCCCTAGAAACGACGCAAGGCGATTTTGGGGGGAGCGGGCTCCGAAAAATCAGGATTTTGGAACGACGCCGTTTATGGATGGCTCCTTAACGCGAAAACAGCTTATTAAACCGAATCATCGATCAACTTTTTCTATTTCTTAGATCAATTTTTCAGGTCAACATCGATTTTTCTCTATTTTTAATTGTCCAATTTAGTATTGGGTATTGGGGGGTAAAAACCCCAATACCCAATACCTGGAAAACACCCCAATACACCCAATACCAAATACCAGTTCGCACTCTAGTCTTGACCCGCGAGGCAGCCACATGCCTCGCACCATGGACTGTACTGTACTTTTACTCCGGATTAATAACCAACACCATGCAGCGCACAGTAAACGGTTGGAGTCATAAAACTACCTACTCAGAAATAATTGCGAAACATGAACGGACAGCAGAATTTTGAATTATGAACGTTAAAAGTATCGGACAGTTCGCGCAATAACAACGTGAATGAAAGACTGCTTACAAATCTCTTAAACTCATTCAAACCAAGGTCACTGGCACCGGCAGGAAGGTGGTTCCAAAGATGGCTAGCAGTAGGGAAAAAGGTAGAGGCGGTGGTAACCGTTCTGCAACCAGTCATACCGACCGCCCTACCGTGACTGAGTCTAATACTGAGTCTACCAACCACAGGCTGAATCGCGCCTCAACACAGAACCGAGCACCATAGTAATAACTGTAGAACAGCTGCATACATCGTTGCACAGATAGACGCCAGATCGGCACAATTTGTGTCGATGCAGAACTGTTATAATCATTCAATAGCTGAGAGTATGAGCGAACAAGTTGTTCTGATGCCGTTTGAGGAAGTATTGGACGTTTTCCAACTTAGTTCGCCACTTGCAAGAGGCCGGAAACCATAATTCGATAACATAGAGTATCTGAGGGAGAATCACACCAGAATACACACGCTCAAAGACATAGAGCGGAGAGGCACCCTAGAAAAGTCTGAACAGAGCACCTAAAACCTGTTTGGCTTGGACACAGACTTTCTCAGTTTGCTCCACGAACGACAGTCGTCGATCCACTAACACACCCAGATACTTGCACACTTCAACTTGCTCGATGTCATGTTTCTCAGTCAGCTTGAAAAGCTTCATACAAACCCAGTCATTCCACAAGTACGTGAAAAGCGCAATGTCTGGTCATATTGTATCTGACCTCCTGCAAGCTGAGTTGGAATAGGACACGCATAAGGTGGTACACGGTAAATAACCTTACCTTGACTAGTTTGGCACAACATAGGACCGCCTCGTTGAGGTATCCCAGATGTAGGTCCAAGAACATTACCAAAACCAAGAATGCATAAAAGAGTAGCAAGAATGTGCCACTCAGCGGCCGGCCGAGTGTCGATGCACTGTACCAAAATTACTGGAGGGGTCGCGAAATTCGTGACCCCTCCAGTAATTTCAGGACAGGTTGCGAATTTCGCGACCCCTCCAGTAATTGCGGATGCGCTTTATTGCAGCGCAACCTGATTTTTTAGCGGGTTATTCAATCTGTCTTTGGGAATATAGCTGCCGCCGTTGATTTCTCAAGTCTACGGCAACATGATAAAGGGAAAGAAAGGTAAAAAAGCTTGAATATGCAAGCATGTGGCATGTGTACATGGCCAAGCTCATGTGCTGCGTTCAAAATGGAAAAATTCACAAATGCAAAAAGCCTGATGCATCTCACAGATATCTTGCAATCTCGCCTTGCAATTGGACACTTATTTTAGTTATTGTGATGATTGAAAATCTTACACCAACTATGCAATGAATTGCCGTTGTAGAAAATCACTAAACATTTTGTTGACGTCATTCTTGCTCAGAAATCAGGTTGCGCTGCAATAAAGCGCGTGCGCAATTACTGGAGGGGTCGCGAAATTGGCAACCTGTCCTGAAATTACTGGAGGGGTCGCGAATCGCGACCCCTCCAGTAATTTTGGTACAGCGCATCGACACTCGGCCGGCCGCTGAGTGGCACATTCTTGCTACGTTTTTATGCATTCTTGCCAAAACTAATGCCATAACTATTTGCATATGCAGAGTAGAATTATAAAAATATTTTGGCTGTCTCTGCTTAAAAATCTGCGTTTCAGAACTGGTATTACGCAGGCATTCCCACAGCTCATGGCCACCGGCCGGCCGCAGCACGGCGCGCGCGTGCAGTAATTAATTAGCGGCCGGCCGCCTGCAGACCAAGCGCGCGTAGTTCAAACAGGGTAACTGGCCGCTTAGCAGTGGCATTACTGACACCACATTTATACAATGCAAGCGCACTCAACAACATAACAACAAATATACAACTGGCACAGCTACCGCAACAGCAGTTTACATGTATGCATTTGAAATGGCAACCAGGAAGCTTTCAAACACGTCACATCGATAAATACCGGGTTTACAGCGCTGCAACGAGCGCCACCACAGTTCGGCTAGGTGCTTTCCAAGCTGAACACCAACTCCTTTCTTTGCGTGCAGGATGTCGCGTTTAGCTGGGGCCCAAGCTGCCTCCATTGCTTGTGTATTACAGTAGCGCTACAGTATACATACCATCTATCATCTCTAAGGATCCACCTCACCTTAGTTGCAGCGGTTCCTTGAGGAATGTTCTCGGTCCAACATCTTACAACTTGAATGATTTTGGCCAGTGACAAGCGATTAGAGTTTTTTTTTGGAGTCGAGAAGGAGAAGAACTCACGCCACTGCTAAGCGGCCAGTTGCCCATTGATTCTCTGTCAAGGCCTTACGCCTTACCCTGTTTGAACTACGCGCGCTTGGTCTGCAGGCGGCCGGCCGCTAATTAATTACTGCACGCGCGCGCCGTGCTGCGGCCGGCCGGTGGCCATGAGCTGTGGGAATGCCTATTACGCATCCTAGAGTTAGCGTAATCTGTGTTTTCCATCCGTTGTCCATCTATGTGTCCACCTTACTTGCGTCCGCCTTCAAAGTCCCCTTTTGGAGGACCTTCAAGCACTTGCACATCCAAATCTAATGCATCAGTGCCTGTTTACAACAGCGCAGAATAACCCTTAGCATCATCTACACAATACACATGTTGTTGTACGAACTCTTTTGGCGTCTTGCTACCTAGGCGTAGTGCTTCATCTCTAAATATGTTTTCTCCAACTAGCGGATCACATTGCGATGTAAGAGGGTTTTTATCCAAATCATTCACACAAGAATACAAGGAAAAAGATTTATTCTCCCAAACCCCAGCACCATTTATATTACCAAAACCTTCATCCATTTCATTAAGTTCTTCCTTACAATAGGTGGTGAGCAAATCGTTCAGTTGTTCTTGGGTGGTTGTCAGGCCGTTTTCCAGTAGATAGGCGAGATAGCGTTTCCACAAAGGGGCCGTCCATAAACTACGACGTTCAGAGAGGGGTGTGGGGGGTTGAGGCAAAACGTCGACGTATTTTTGGCCTTTTTTGGTAAGGTTTGACGATTGCAGAATAAGCAAGAATGCTGAGAAAGTCAAACGGTTTTTGACACATTTTTGTAGTTGTCCAACATACAGTGTTAGCGTGATTTGTACAGGGTGTACAGCAGATTTTTTACTGTAGCAACCGTAAATCCCAACCGATTTGAATAAATCTTTTTTGAATAAAAGACAAATAAATTATCGATTGGTAGAGTTTTCGTTAACATGCTCTGCTTGGTTCTCGAGATATTTGCCCTCAAATTTGAAACACTGATTTTGGCAACGAACAAGAGTGATTAAAACAACCCAGCAGATTTTTACTGTGGCAACCGCAAATCTCAACCGATTTGAATGACTCTTTTTTAACTGAAAGTTAAATATATTCTTGAAAGATTGGTGAAACTAACTGGTAAATACGTATGTGCACAGGCATAAATTTTTCTATTATTCATTTGTGATTACGCAGTCAGAAAAACAGCTTCAGATTTTGAACGAAAATTCGAAAATTTTATTTGGGGGGGGGGTGACCTCACAAACGTCGTAATTTTTATGGGGGGTGATGATGAAAACGTCGGTAAACGTCGGAGGGGGGTGGGGGTGCAAAATTTTGAATTTTTGAACGTCATAGTTTATGGACGGCCCCAAAGGCGACATCGCGTACAAAAACTCAAGGTCGGCAAAAACTATCGTGGCAGCTTTGGCCCTAGTTGTCGCAACGTTGAATCTGTTCGGGTGGTCAACAAAACCTACTTTGGGTTTGCCTGATCGCACCGCACAGATAATAACTACCTCGGCCTCCTGCCCTTGGAAACATCATTTATGAGACGGCCTCCCATTTCTTTCAAGCCACTAAACATGCCTACCCCAGCAATTTCCTTCTTCTAATTTTTGAACAAAAATACCGACTGTCTATCATGCCCAACTTTTTCCTTCAAGAAGTAAACAGAGTTTACCACCACCAGCTCCATCAGATAGCCAACATTGAAGCCCCTGAGTGGTATCCCCAATGGGTGGTCGACGAAATGCTGGCGCTCACAAACTTTCCACCAGCATACATATCAAGATGTCCCCTCTCAGCCCTTCAAATCACTGGCGTTCGCAACGCCGATGATGTCTACTGCTGCATCGAGCACCGACAACGCTCCCTTGCCATGGAACTTCAACCATGGGTACTTCCCAGTAATCGCTGGCCAATTCCCGAAACTGAGGAGATCTCACCACCACCAGTCCAAGAACAACCTCTTCCAGCGGCGGCCACCGTAACTCCCCAACCGGAAACGAAAGACTGCCCATCCCCTCAACAAGTGGAAGCCTCCCTAGAGAACATTACTACTGCAGAAGTCTCTGACATAGGTGCCTCCCATTTGAATTCTGCAATTGCCGACCACAGTGCAAACCAGACGGATAAGACGTCCCGTTCCATGGACCAGACTCGAGACCAGGCTGTGCAGACTGAGAGCAATTGGCTCGCATTGATGGAGTTCGCGATGACCAAGTTGAAGTGCAGTTAGAGTGTAGTTATTGATATAGGAAAGGGATGATAAAAATAAAGATTGTTGCTTATGAGCGCGTTGATGTTTGCTTATAGCTTGCTAGAGGACCTCCCTCAAAACAGCAGGGGAGGATTGTAACATTTTATTTCGTTGACAGAATTAACCACCGATCTGCCTGCCTCATTACGTAGATTAGGACGTGTTTAGTAGGTCGCTCTAACCGGTCCTAAGTGTATCGCAGAGGTGTTTTTAAGGGTGCCGCTGCGTCGGCAAGTCAGTCTTTAGTCTTCAGTCTTTGCTCTCAAGCCGTAGAATAAACTGCTGTCCGTTACGTTAAAGAAGTCCACATTCTACTACAAAACACCGGCGGTCATAATTCGGTGGAGAGCAAAGTACATACAGTATAGATAAAAAAAAATGTCCCATCGCTTTTTCGGCCTTCACTCAAACGTTTCGTTCTCAGTCACTTCTTTACCGATTTGGCTCAAATTTTCAGCAAAAATTAACAACATGGTTGGCTAAATATTCTGCAACTTTGGTGCGAAAATTCCAACGGAAAAAATTTTTTTGAACCGAAAAGTGAAAATCATAGTGGTCTGTGTAAATTCAAATTTCCCGCGTAATTACGGCGCTATCGCTTAGATAGTTGCAGGAATGATCGGGCGGACACTTGGTCATAACATATTCAGACGGCAGCCCTCTGGCTTAAGGGGCACTAAAATTGGGGAATTTCAAAAACATGACAAAATGTGACTTTTCTTCGTAAAACCGGTGAAATGACAATTCAGAAGATTTTCGATTTTCTAAAAACACTGTGGAGAAGGTTTCTATGATGTGAAACAGAGTTTAAATATCAGGTTCATTCATTTGTCGAACTTCCTGCTACAATCTGTGTTGATTGACAACTGATTCAGTGCTTTGATTCCAGAATGTACAGATTTCTTAACTATGGGATTTTCGATCATGTTTTTAAAATTCCCCAATTTTAGTGTCCCTTAAGCCAGAGGGCTGCCGTCTGAATATGTTATGACCAAATGTCCGCCCGATAATTGCTGCAACTATCTAAGCGATAGCGCCGTAATTACGCGGGAAATTTGAATTTACACAGACCACTATGATTTTCACTTTCTGGTTCAAAAAAATTTTTTCCTTTGGAATTTTCGCACCAAACTTGCAGAATATTTAGCCAACCATGTTGGTAATTTTTGCTGAAAATTTGAGCCAAATCGGTAAAGAATTGACTGAGAACGAAACGTTTGAGTGAAGGCCGAAAAAGCGATGGGACATTTTTTTTGATCTATACTGTATATGTTGTTTGAATCAGTAATACTATATAAATTCAGAGTTATGGTTTGTAGAGTTTGTAGAGGAAGTTGGTTGTGGAAAGGATTCTATTCTATAAATGTATATCCGACTGGCTAAGAGAACAAGAAGGCACCAACACTGAGACTGATGTCGTTGACCAGTTGGTAACGATGGTGTTGGAGTGTGAACGTGAACAAAACACGTAAACAGTCGGTCGGTTGGTGTGATTTTGGTATGAATTTAGAAAAAGGTTTACCAAAATATTGCGGTAAAAAGGTTTTTGACTTCGATAACTGTTGGGAATTTGACTTGATACGGTGTTGCTTGATTTAGTTCTAATGCAATTTGGTGTCACTACTGTACGTACTAATAGTACTGTGTTCTTCTGGATATAAAACAAGTAAATGCTAACTTTACTGACTGCACTTGACGGATTGGCGAGCGCGACGACCTACTGACCTATTAAATAGTTTAAAACCCCGCCCGCTCGTTCGGAAAGTCATTGGTTGGCTTGTTCCAATCGCCGGATTGTCGCTGCAACAGACCTGCGCTTTTCGACCGGTACCAGTGGCTGCTAACTACTGTTGCTAAGTAAATTATAATTATAATTTTAATTATATTTTTTTAGAAATTTACTAATACAAGTAAATTATTTGGTAAGTAAATTATAATTAAATTAAATTTCTACGATAACAGGTAAAGTTAATTATAATTATAATTTGTAAATTATACTTACCAAAAATAATTTACTTAAAATATACGTAATTTACTTACACAAGTCTAGCTACTGCTGAACCTTTTTGGTAGCATGCAAGTGTTGCGTTTTAAACAGTTAACAACAAATTAAATTGTGGCGATGCAAATGACAGGACTCAAAAGCAATCGGTAGCTCACCGTTCTAAGTTCTTGCTGTGCTTCCTTTCGGTGACTTCTTTTGATCGCGGCTTAGAGTGCGCCGGCATCTTGCACGTTGTCAACAGGCACCACTTGACCCAGAAAGAGAGTTGGCCCCTTTCTCCTTACTCTACTCGTCTCGACCGACCGACACCCACCTCCGGATTAGGGTTGCCGGAAAACAGAACAGATTCAATAACGTACTTGCTCAGGTTCGATTCGACATGCAACTAATAATAAAGAAGAAACTATGGCCCGACGCACCGATCTCGCACAACCAACCCAACAGTCACCTTTCTCTTTCCTCTTTACTTCCAACACTAACTCAAACTCAAATTCAACCAAAATGTCGTAAGCTGCCGAACAAAGGTAGTGAAATCGACACGAAAACAAGAATACTGTAACAACAAGGTGTGGGCGCCATCTCAATCAAATACAAACTTGTTACATAACTCAACTCAAATACAATTTGAGACAGCATCGACACGCCGGCCGCCCTCCTGGTGACCGGCACCCAGCAGCATGGCTAGGAGTGGCTGGCAGTGAAAGAAGGGCAACGTCCGAGATGACGAATCACGAGGAAGCGAAATGGACCTCGAGTCTGATCGCAGGCCGTAAGGCAACGGTGAAGTTTGGCTTAAAATAATTCATTGATTGCGGGTGGTAATTTAACATTTACCGCGATGTTTTTCCTTTAGACTGGCCGGAATTGCGGCGGATCAGTTTCCCCAACACAACAAAAAACCGGTCCGCTAAAGCATTTGTAAATGGTTATAATTTATGTCTAAAGCTAGCGCTGCTAGGTAGCTTGCAATGGACGTGTAATTATGCGGTGCCACACAAGTGAACTCATCGCAGTCAAGTGGCCAGTTGTGCAACAGCCTCGGCAAACACCGAATAGGCGGCATCCTATCATCTACCCTACCGTCTGTTTCTGGTCTGCTTCATGCTTTTGGTTGCCACCTACCTACCGCCCTTCTTTCACCACACCACCACCACTTGCCGCTCGCTTGCTGTTTTTGCCGCTCGCTTGCTGTTTTACGGTGTAGAGCTTTGATGGCATAAAAGTTGAAGTTGAAGTTGAACTGCCTGTGGCAACTTTGGCAGAAAGGTGAGTTGTTTATACCCGGCCGTTGCCATGGCTCATTTTGGTCGAGCCGAGTTTGGAACAAGCAAGCGAGACCAATCCACCATCAAAACCGACAGTCAGCTTCATCCCGGACGGGTGTACCATTGGACTAGGAACAAGCTTAAGGCCAACGGAACGGAATACTGGGTTTGCAGCAACTGCCGGTCAATCAAAGACATGCAGAAGCGCTATGATCCCAGGTGGATCTTTCCTCAGCTGCCGTTGCTCTACAACAACCACCGCAGCCTCAGAATTTTGACGCTGATCTAGCACAGTACATGCCACAAGCTGAGCGAAAAATTTTCTGTTTGCGTTAGGTTTCCTTAGTAACTATTAGGTCTTAAAAGTTAGAACTGCGATGGCTTTTCTCGCAGGTAGGATCGCCAACAAACTTTATTGAGTCGGGAATCGACAAGCCAATGATCGATCGGGGAGTGGCAACTCAAGCCCAAATTTGGTGTGGTAGTAGCATCTGATGAGTTATACTGGACCTGCAAAGATTAGTTCGATTCAACGCTCCAGAGCGGAATAGTGAGCTCCGGAAATTTTCGCTCCTTAACTATGGGACGAAAAATTTGGAGCTTATTTTCTCGGGAATTAGTGCGAGTTGCGAATTAATATTTGGGGCTTTTATTAGTTGCTTGAATGTCTCTCAAACGCACTACTTAGATTTACAAATTTTGAAAAAAAATTTTTTTCGACTCTCTTTGACCCCATAAAACCCCCCAAAATACCCCCCTAGACTGGGCTTTTTTATTTCAGAACTTTGTAGCGCTATTATTTCTGCATTTATTGGTGCAGCCAAATTTGGCATTTGGGCTGCGGAACAACGTCATTTTTGGCCTCAAAGAAATTTTATCCAGTCAGAAAACAGCACAGGTTGACCCAAAAAATACAGGAATTTACTTCCAGACTTTGATTGAAAAGTCGGATCTTTTAAGTTTCGGTCTCATTTGAAAGAGCGCGCCCTGGCCGATCGAACAGTTGGTCGCCAGCCAAAAACAAACCACACAGTCCGGTACTGAAAGAGTCTATAATGAGCACGTTCAGCACATTGCGCTTTTCTTCTCTTTTTGAGTTTTTAAGAGCCAGTTCGCGAGAGAATCGACCTCGTATGTATGTATGTATGTATGTATGTATGTATGTATGTATGTATGTATGTATGTATGTATGTATGTATGTATGTATGTATGTATGTATGTATGTATGTATGTATGTATGTATGTATGTATGTATGTATGTATGTATGTATGTATGTATGTATGTATGTATGTATGTATGTATGTATGTATGTATGTATGTATGTATGTATGTATGTATGTATGTATGTATGTATGTATGTATGTATGTATGTATGTATGACGTATACCCACATCGCAAAGAAACGAGATCGCAAACTACTTCACCAGCACACAGGGTAGCATTGTCTTTAGATAATGGTGAAGAACTCATTCCAGAAATTAGAATCAACGGTTTACCTATAAGTACCATCACTGACTGCACCATGTCTACATCTAATATCAACGTTTTGGCACCTTCCTTCAATCCTTACTCAATCCTTAATGCCTAAAGGCAGCAGAAATCCCTATCTATGTTAATGAAACTCTCCAATTCGCTCTAGTTGACAGCATACATGTAGTTGGGGGGGGGAATGGGGGGGTATTTCCCCCCCCCCAGGCCCGATTTTCGGAGAAAATTCCCCCCCCCCAGCCGGATTCTGGGGGGGGAATTTTTTGAAACCCTATTTTGGGTTTGTAAACCTGCAAACAGGGTTCCAGAAGCCCTGATTAGGGTTTCAGAAACCCAACTTGGGTTCCGGAGCCCTAGTTTGGGTTTCAAAAACCCTAAATAGGGTTCCGGAACCCTGTTTTGGGTTTCAGAAACCCTAAATAGGGTTCCGAAACCCTGTTTTTGGGTTACTGAAACCCTAAATAGGGTTCTGGAACCCTAATTTGGATTACTGAAACCCTAATTTGGGTTTCTGAAACCCTAAATAGGGTTCCGGAACCCTAATTTGGGTTACTGAAACCCTAATTTGGGTTACTGAAACCCTAAATAGGGTTCCGGAACCCTAATTTGGGTTTCTGAAACCCTAAATAGGGTTCCGGAACCTAATTTGGGTTAGTGAAACCCTAATTTCGGTTACTGAAACCCTAATTTGGGTTACTGAAACCCTAAATAGGGTTCCGGAACCCTAATTTGGGTTACTGAAACCCTAATTTGGGTTACTGAAACCCTAAATAGGGTTCCGGAACCCTATTTTGGGTTTCTGAAACCCTAAATAGGGTTCCGGAACCCTAATTTGGGTTACTGAAACCCTAATTTCGGTTACTGAAACCCTAAATAGGGTTCCGGAACCCTATTTTGGGTTACTGAAACCCTAATTTGGGTTACTGAAACTCTAAATTGGGTTCCAGAACCCTAATTTGGGTTTCTGGAGGGCCGAAATAGGGTTCCGGAACCCTAATTTGGGTTACTGAAACCCTAAATAGGGTTCCGAAACCCTAATTTGGGTTTCTGTAGGGCCGAAATAGGGTTCCGGAACCCTAATTTGGGTTTCTGGAGGGCCGAAATAGGGTTCCGGAACCCTAATTTGAGTTACTGAAACCCTAAATAGGGTTCTAGAACCCTAATTTGGGTTTCTGGAGGCCCAAAATAGGGTTCTGGAACCCTAATTTGGGTTTAAAAATCTCTAAAGAAGGTTCCAGAAATGCATTTTAACTGTATTATGTCGAATAAAATGGGTTTTTTTGCACGTTTTAAAGCAAAATTACCTTTTTTTGCACATTTTAAATTAAAAATAAGGTTTTTTCCACGTTTTACAGCAAAAATAGGGTTTTAAACGGAATTTTTGCACTTCAGACAGGATTTTTACCCCATTTTTAGTCCTCAAAACCCTGTTTTGAGCCCAAAAAAAGGTCGCTGAAACCCACTTTTGGACACCAAAAAAAGGTCGCTGAAACCCCCTTTGGGCATAGCCCTGAAACCCTATTTTGGATCAGAAAAATTCCCCCCCCAGCCGACAACCCAGCTACATGTATGGTTGACAGTGGTGCAGCTGTCAGCTGCATTAGTGATACTTTATTGTCTGAACTCAAAATTACCCATCTAAACAAATCAAGACATCAATCTATTCATAGTGCCACAGGTCAACGCTTACATACCCTTGGCTCTGCATCCCTAAAGCTTCGATTTGGACCGAATCTCGAACAGAAATTCGATCTAGAGGTCGTACAAGACTTTAACAAACACCCCGTCCTTATTGGTACAGACATTTTGTCAAAATTACCACCGATCACCCTTGATTTTGATCGAAAATCACTCACCGTAGGCAACTGTTCACTGCCTATGGGTGTTCCTCCACAATCAACATCTTTGGTCAAAGTAGCGGCAATTGATGATTATTCACTGCCGCCATACACACAAACAATCCTGACGTGTAGTCAAAAGCCTTACCTCTCAGACTACACAAAAGACTGTTTACTTATTCCATCTGAGAAATTCATCCAACAATCAAACCTACTGGTTGCTCATACCGTCGACAATGACACCCCACACGTCCGGCTACAGATTTTAAACTCAACAGCCGATACCATTAAAATCTACAAAAACACGACAATGGCCTATGCCATACCGGTGCAAAGTCAATGCCATCAGGAATTATCTGATGACACTGATCACACCAAGCAACCAAGCTGTACTTCCTGTGAAACCTTACCCGATATTTGTCATTTAGACTCGGTCCCAGAACATTCCAAACCCGAAATTCTAGACCCTCAAAAATTTCTGGAACTTTTTGATTTTTCCATTTCTGATTTGGATACTGAACAACAAAATTTACTCAACCAACTTCTTTTAAAATACAACCAAATTTTTAGTAAACATAAATATGACTTGGGATGTGTTGACATTTTACCATTTAGAGTTGAGACAGAGGGAGAACCGGTACGCCAAAGACCTTATAAAACCCCAGCTCACTTGAGACCGAATGTTCTGGAACAAATTAATGACATGGAAAAATATGGTATCATTAGGCCGTCAAACAGTACTTATGCGAGTCCTCTTATAACTGTCATGAAACCCACCGGGTCAGTCCGAGCGTTTATTGGTCTAGCGTCTTTTTACCGACGCTTTATTCCCGGTTTCGCCGAAATTTGCGCCCCACTTTATAAACTTTTGCAGAAAGCGCCCACTTTTCAGTGGTCCAACGAAGCGCAAAAATCGTTTCAAAAACTTAAGCAACAACTCTGCTCGCCACCACTTTTGCGCTATCCCCAATGGTCCCTGCCCTTCATTCTTACAACCGACGCTTCAAATAACGCTATAGGTGCTGTTCTTTCTCAGCTTTCCAAAGGAGCTGAGCATCCAATTTCCTTCTTTTCTAAAGCACTAAACAAACACCAACGGAATTATGCCGTCATTCAAAAAGAAGCTTTAGCAATCATAATTAGCATTCGGTTCTACAGAGAGTATCTGTTAGGTCGTCCATTTGAATTACGAACTGATCAACAAAGTTTAGCCTACATATTTAATGCGGATTCAAAGGCCAAGGATCGGTCAACCGGTTTGTTAATGCGTTGGCAAATCGAGCTTCTGCAGTACCAATTTGAGATACGATACCGGCCTGGCAAAGAGAACTCAGTTGCCGATGCCTTATCTCGAAATGTTCCCACCCAATATGCCCTTTCCACCAGCCAAAACATCTTGCCGAACAATCGCCCCTCAATTGTTTTTCAACTAAATGGTAATCAGTGTCTCCCCGCTCCGCTCTCAGTATTAACCAATCCAGTGGAGCTAGCTAAGCTGCAGCTTACTCAGCCCACTGCCGGCCCAATAATACGGTATCTCCAGACCGGAGCTCTACCCTAATGTCACGATTCGGCTTGAAAGTGACCCCTCGCAAAAACCATATACCACCCATCATAACCGGTTGAAGCCTTTCCGCTCGCCGGAACATCAAGGTAAAGAACCTGGTGATTAATCGGGACCTAATTCAAGCCATTTGGAGCTTCCTAAAACCTGTGTCACTGCTGCGACGGAAACCGTTTCACACTCGTATAACTTACGTTCTTTGCATAATTCGCTCAATTTATAGCTTCAACCAATGGCTCAAGCGGGATATCAAGATCTGCCGCTCCCAGGTATGCCGAGTGCTGAGGCCGCCAGTCACCAACACAGTGAAGGGGTACACGCTATATCTCTGCTAGCACAGGTGATAAAAATTAAGACTTCTTACTTGATTATTACTCCCATTAACAATGAGTTATCTCAGTTACCATCTTATGCTGAACCTACTGGCCGTATCACTAGGTTGACTATCTTTTCCCCTACAATTTCTATGCCGTATGAATATTTTTTTACAAAGTTTGATCAAAGTCAAGTCACAGTAACCTGTACAGCAGACGGTGTGTGGTTTGCCACAGAGGCATCTATACACCGCTTGCTGCCGCGCGTCTCTGGTATAGGTGTTCAGTATTTCACAGATGTTTGACTATGTAATGGGCCAAGAATGTTGCTTTACTGTACACCTAGACCAATTTTAGCAACTTATTTCCAGTCTTATTTTCGCCACTCTATTTGCTTTACTCTCACTACTACTGAATTATTTATTAGGGATAATTTCAGCAACGCCACAGAAAGAAGAGATATAACAGACAACGACTGGAAGAGCTGAAAGCCAAGCAAAGAAGGCCATTGGCCAGTGACATGGATGCAGGTGCCGTTGTGTAGACAAAAGAATTATTGCTGAATAATAATAGGGGTCGTGCCAAGTTGTATGATTTTTACTATAACCATATGAAACTGATTAACATACAATTAGTTGTGTCTGACATTCAGCTTTGTGTGTAAAAGTTTATTCCATGTAACACAGGGCTACCCCATTGAAGGGCTCTGAAAAGAGCGAGGGGTGTCCTGAGCTGTCCGAAAGGACAGTGGAACTCATAAAACAAACAAACAAACACATAAAACAGGACGGCAGTCGCTCGTAGGAGCCCTTCAACCTGCCATGCCAACCCTTTGTCAGCTTGAACGCTCCCTTCGCCAACGATTTTATTTCGACGGCTTATGTCGGTGTTCCACTGAATTAACGGTTCTGTACCATCTGGGCTCAAACTTGAGTGATGGATTAGGTTCCATTCCTGCCAGCGTGCTGATGAGAAATGCGTCCATCCAACATAAGCATGAAGAGACTATCACCGTCAACCGCTGAGATGTCCGTGAAAGCAGGTGTTCTGCTGGTGTAGATTTGGTTCAACATTCGGCGCTTTGGCTCCAACTCACTGTACTCTGTCTCAGATAAATCTTGTGCCATCAACCAGCAGTCTCTGTTGTATTCTGCCCTTGGAACGATTTTGAGCGTCTTGTCAAAAGTGTCATGTATAGGTTTTACCAACTCTTGACCACACAAGGTTGCCCACAAAAGTGGAAAGCCCTCGGCATTGTAGAGCTGCGGTCTGGAATTCTGCATGTGTCGAGGCACGATAGCCTTCTTCCACAAATCCTTGTACACATGATCAGCGGCTACTCCTGGATTCTGTTATTATGCCACTGATGCGGCTTCATTGCACTAACGCCTGTTTCTCTCATCTAAAATTGGGGAATTTAAAAACACATTATAAAAAGCCCATAGCTAAGAAATCCCCACCATAGACAATCAACAACACACTAAAATCACTGTATAATCAATAGAGATTTTAGCAGAAAGTTTGACAAATTAATTAAACTTATATCTACTCAGTTCTACATCCATCGTCCCGTTCATACGTCGTCCTACATTATTTTTCAGAAATCGAAAACCTTCAGAATAGTCAAGTTTACCGGTTTTATGGAGAAAAGTTACATTTAGCCATGTTTTTTTGAAATTCCCCAATTTTAGTGCCCTTCTAACTACAGGCCTGCCCAGTCAGAACGTATGTTATGCCCAATGGTATACCAACAATTCCTGAAAGTTTCAAAGCCATACTCTTTGAATTACCCAAAAAGTGAATTTGCGTGGACCGCCGTAATTCTTAGTTTTTGGGTCAAAGAACCCGTATAACACTCAAAATTCGAAATTTTGAACGTCCAACCCCTACTGACGTTTTCCGAACTTCCCAAATCTTTTGACTGTAAATTCTTGCAGAAAAACGATGAAATAGATGGCTTTGCAGGCAGAAATCGATACTTAGCAATTGCTAAGGCTGATACCAACTTCGTATTAGCTATTGCCGCATGTTGAATACAAGTTGGTATTACCAAGCCTTGGTGTTACCAAGTTGGCAATTACTATCTTGGTATTACCACCCGTTGGTCTTACCAACTTCCGTGAATATGGCCTCTGATGCTGAGAAAGCGTATGAGACAACGACATGTGCACAACGCAGTACGGAGACTTAGCATAGGAAGCCATTGGAAATCAGTACCGCAGTGTAACGAAACTGCCGCAGGTTCCCCTTTTATTGCGCAACATGCCTCCCACCACTTGAATCCTCCAATCAGCTACCTGCCAAAATAATTAAACCCATCAGATTCAATCAGGCGACAAAAAGCAGCAAAGGGTAAACCCATCTCATCAAAAGACAACAAGTTCCACAGCCGGACACTTTGGTGAAAACAAGTTTGCATATAATCAAAATTAGAAGTCAAATATCCAAAAATGTGGCTGCGATGGGGTGTGAGTATCAGCCGGCAAGTGGATAAGCCGGTATACGGATACGGCTGATTGTGTAGATAAGCAGAGAGAAAGCACTTTACTCCTTGCTTTGGACCATCTAGCCTTCGGCGGCGCGCGTAAGGATGTCTTGAGTCTGCATAGCGTCCTCTTGCGACAAAAACTGTAGAATGACAGTTTGCGGCCGGTTGTGCTTGTCCAAGTAACTCAGCTGCAGCAGTGGTCTGGCCAACAGGGTGGCGTTTCCGCCCAGTGACACTGCCATGACTTGCTGCTCGAATTGAAGATTGACTACGATATCCTCATCAGCAGTCCGGTTGGGGGAACTTGCCAGCCTGGCGCGTTCGGCCATGGCCAGCGAACCGAAAAGAACTAACTGGTCAGACGGTGGCTGACGGCAACAAAAAACAACAGAAGAGAAGAAACAAGAAGTAATCAGAAATGACACAAGTAGAAAGAAGAGTAGCTGAACGTATCCAAACAATCGACATCTCCGGAGGATTACTGTCAGTGATTACTGTGAGTGGTGGTGAGGATTACTGTGAGGATATAGCCACTAGTCTAGTCTAGTCTGAGATGGTAGAAGTCCAAAACACGGTCTAGGGCGTCACTTCAAACTTGGACTGTTTGTGATACCAGCCCACCAATCCAATTTTAATTTTTGGTGGTAAATTGTTGGTTCTATTCAAAATTGTATTTAACTTCGACAAGTTATAGCATAATTAGCAGAGAAGACCTACCTAGTTTCAAGCGGTATGTTTTTGTGCACTAACGGATACTATGAAAATTAACTTTCGGAAACGCATTTAAAACGCATTCTGTCATCATTAGTACCCTGCACAGACCGCCCGGCAGAGAATTTTGCTGGTTTGTTCCGATTGGAGCCTGCCCGGGATGGATTGGGTTCTGAAGCAGCCCAATTGTCTCTTATGATTTGAAGGAATCTCTGTTTGGCTTTCGGTAGATGGTGCCGGCCTTCTTTGCTCTGCTAATCAATTTGCTGACACCGGTCCTATAGAGTAAGATGTGGTCCTCTTTCAGGATTAGGGTCACGATCTGTCCAGTGGATTTGCCGGACAAATGGTGTTGCCATATCTTTTGTTTCAGCCAAGGCTCCAAGGCTATCCCAGGCTTTGACTTATAGACAAATTTGGCACAGAAGGTGTTTGGATTACACATAGCAAGCACTCGAGTCGACTTCACACAAAAGGATTAACTGGCCGTTCGGCTAGCTAGGCAGACACTCATTTGCTTTCTGTCGCTCAGGTACAACAGGTGCAAATACCAGACGTGCTATTTGTCTGATATTTGAACCTGGCTGTACCTACCTATCGCTTGGCTACCTTACCTGAAATGGCCGCAACAGCGCGCTCTTCCGGTCTCTGTGACAAGTTTCTCTATGCTGTTGTTCGTTTTACTGACTCAAAAGAGTTGTCAAGGCGAGAGCGACTAGAACGAGAAGGAAACTTAAACCGGCCCAGCTTGGCTAAAATCGTTCATGTAGAACATGACAAGAGTCATTTATTTTGGATGTCAGGCAATGCTTCCGAGGGGATTTGGATCAGCTGGCAGTTGATGCAACGTTAAAGTGGATGTGGCCTAATGATCGGCAGATTTACGATTGCAAGGTGCTTTACCTTGATAACAGCAGAGGGAATTGCGCAAAGGGCAAACAAGGGATCGACCGAGATAATTTATCGACCGACAGCAACAGAGAGAAGGAGAAACAGAAAGAGAAAGAAGTGCCCGCGTCAGATGATAGTTTTGATCAGCCTCCTCCTGCCAAAAAGCGGAAGAAAAAGCAAAGCAACAGAAAAACTCTGGTCAGTTTTTTCACTATAAATAGTGCAACTTAGTACTAAAAGTAAAAGTAGGCTTATCACGTCGAATGTACCGTAGCTAAAGTAGCTGAGCAGGGGCCTCTTGCGTAGTTTAAAGCGGCCGGCCTGCGGCCTCTTAAAGTAACCAAGCGGTGACCTCTTAGCTAAAGTTGCCCAGCGGTGACCTCTCAGCTAAAGTTGCCCAGCGGTGGTTAAAGTTAAAATAGACAATCGGTTGCCTCTAGTTTAGCGGAGCGGTGGTCCCTTAGTTGAAGTAGCCAACCTGTGGCCTCTTAGTTAAAGTTGCTTTAGCTTGCCGCCAACTCACCCGCAGATGATTTTGATATTGCTCCTGGGTCTGACGAGCCAAGACCACCCACTGCTAATGCTCATGCCCAGTACTTCGCGGCTGCAAAGAGCCAAGAGGAGCTCTACACGGCAATTGGTGATCGGGAGAGAGTGAATAAAGAGAATGAGCCCAGACCAATGAGCAATACCGACCGTTCAACTCCAGCAAGTCCTCGAAAAAGCCCCAGTGCTTCAAAACAACCTGCCGCCTCATCAGCCGTTAGCCAGAATGCTGAGTTTCTCCAGCTCTGTGCTATGTTTCCGAACAGAGACCCATTTGAAATGTTTCTGGCTTCGAGTCTTTTGCGCTGTGAGAATCGCTTGACAGAGATCGTCGAGCTGTTGAAGAAGAATCAACAGACCTCTGCTGCCCCCTGTTTGCCGGTTTCTGAGTTACCGGTCAAACAATCTCAGTCGACCACAATCGCCTCAGTCGACAGCAATCCCACTCTACCTCAAACGCCAGACAGCAGGTCAGTGCTAGCCGATGCTGCTAATCTGACCCCTACCGGCCAAGCAGCAACTACCGCAAATGTCACCTTGGGCGATTATTTCCCGGACCTGATAGGTGTGAGTTTAGCACCTTTGCTTCCGCAGCACAAAATCGAGGCTTCCAGTTGTCGGTTCTGGAGCCCATCGGCCAGACACCGGCTAATTTTGGCGCTTATTGACGAACTGTTTACCGCGGAGGAGAGAATGGGCGCCACAATTATGGGCGCAAACGGCAAACGTAAGCTCGACCGCGCGCATGTGTTGTGGGCCTTCAAAGTCGCTTTCACGCGTATCCCCCTCACCGCCAATGGGAGACGGCAGCCACAGCAGACCTGGAAAACATCTCAAGAAAAAATAGACAATGCTCTGCGGGAGCGAACCAAATCCAAAGAAAAACGATTAGACACTCTGTAATTTTGTAATACTTTGCCCATTTGATTTGACTATTGGTTACTTTTGATATTGGTTCGTTGCTAGTATTTTGACCGTGCACGCGTGGATATAAAGTAGACACAGATTAGACCCACTTAGACCCAGCCGCGACTACCGTTGTGAAGTAAATTAGTTTAGTAATTTACTTACTTTTCAATTTACTTGCACCTCCACAAAATAATTTACTTGCTTTTTAATTTACTTTGACCGATTTACCAACAATTTAATTTGATTTTAATTTACTTTCAACTTCTAATTAAATTCTAATTTACTTTTCTATGCAAAAATTGCCGAAAATACCACAAAATCACCAAATATCTGAGTATGGATTTCTAGTAAACTGATGGCACTATGAATCTAAATCCATCCTTTTGTTAAGCTTCATGTTTTTGGTAAAATCAGTTGTTCAGAAATGCATTAATTATTTTTTCTAGGAGGAAAGCAACAGATGCAACCTAAAACTTTGGGTAACTTATGGACAGACCGGGATTTGATGAAACAAAGGGGTTTTCATGCATCAGTGCATACATGTATCAGGGAGTATGGGAGTCTGCCCCCACCCGACTTAGGTAGGCCAGACCCCCGGATAGGGACCCCCCGAGACGATTTTCCCGACCCCCCCCCCAATTTTTCTGGCAAGTAATTTGTTGAGCAAATTTTTGCGATTTTTTACAATTTCAGACACAAAAATAGCCAAAATAGCCTGCAAAACAGCACTTGTTAGCTGTATTTCAACCCAAATTAGAGATTTTTTCGATTTTTGAGGGTTTTTAGTGCCCAACCCCTCCCAAAATTTGGGCTTAGATACCACGGCCGGCGCCAGACCTCCAACCCCCTCCACCTTCGGCAGATGACCTGTGATGTATGTGATGGTTGAACGAAAACTGTAGCTTCACATTATATACGTAGAGTAGGATTGGAATCTTCAATTTAGATTTCAGAGAAAATTGTGTTGAATGATCTGCTGCATGGCAGCTGGGTTTCCATTCTCAACAGTGAGAGCATATGTACATTCTTTGGTTTAATAGACAGACAGAAAAGACACAGAATCACACAAAAGTTACATGCGAGAGCCAAGACTACCACAGATCGAATAGTCAATGAAGCAAATTACAAGTAAATTAGAAGTAAATTTAAAGTAAATGTTTCAGGCCTTTCGATCTAATTTAATTTACCTTTTACTTGCTTGGCCATTTTCGTCAGAGATTTAACTTTATTTTAATTTACTTGCCACTTAATTTACTCTTCGAAAGTAAATTATTTTCGAATTTAATTTAATTTTGATTTTAATTTACTTGACAACTGTAGCCGCGACCCAGCTTTGGCCCAGTGGCCGGCCAGAAAACTGTGCCGCTGCTGGGTTGTAACTTGAGATGCGCGTACTTTACTACGTGCCCAGCTTTGCCACAGCTGGGCGGCCGGTAATGCGAAAGATGCACCCAGTTTTGCCCCAGCTGGGCTGGGCGAGCCTTTATGGGTGGGCGGTACTGTATAGTGGAGATTCCACTCGATAGTAATAAAGAGGAACTCGAACGCCTCACGAACTTTGATCTGGTAGATGTCAGGTGTTACCTGACTGCCGATTACCAGGCTCAGATCTTACAAGCCACTCCAGTCCCAAAGGGATGTCTGATGGCACCTTTTGACAGAATGGAGGGTGGAGAGTGGAAGGAGCGGTTAAGGCACTCCACAGAAGCCAGGTTCAACTACTTTGGAGACTTCACAGCCAGTGAAGCAACAATCTCACACAAAGCCTTCCAGGACTTTCAGGCCTATGTGTCTGATGTCGAGGACGAATTAAGTTACGGAAACTTGAAAGGTACCGCAAAGGCCGACCTGCATGAGAAGCTACAGAAACTGCAATGCACCAGTTTATACTGGGGTAAACAGTTTAAGATACAGGCTCTCCTCGAAAATAATGAGGAGGAGACAGCCTTTCTAGTTGCCCAATCCAGACTTGTCCAATGTCTCCCTGTTCAAGTTGTGGGTTCATCATTTCTTAATATTATTGTTGTCTCTCTGACAAAATAATAACAGTTTCAGAATAATTACACGTAAAATTTTTTTATTATTATTGTTGTTGTCTGTGTGTCTAAGAGGAAATAAGCATTTTCCACCGGTTGATCTAATTCACTGACTCGAAAAGTTTCCGTCGCTTGTTTGACATGGCCACCTGACCGCAGGCCTCGAAGAACACGGTATCTCGTTCGTGTGCAACCACACATTTTAGTGA